>ML804841.1:68430-83543 GCA_009831015.1 Picea engelmannii | reverse complement strand
TGGCTAGCGGAGTTTCAATAGGGCTTTGCACTGTGGAGGAGGTCCCAGGGTCGAACCCCACGGACCTATACATTTTTACAATAACATGAACCAACCAAAAGGGGACACATGGTGCCCAAGCACTGGCCCACGTGTCCTCATACCATTTGCTGCCTATGAGACACGTGTCATCACACGATTCGTCAACGAACAACCAATCGCCACGTCATCAAACTACCACATCAGCAAACTACCACGTCAGCAAGATGGTACGGCCCTCCACGTGGCCGTACGGACTATACGGACAGGTACAGTCAGCATCCCTAATTTTTCCCTGTTTGACTTGGCGGTCAAATCGTGATATCTCCTCCATACGGACTCCATTCGCGAAAATAAATATGTCGCCGGAATCAGGAAAATGAGACGGACGCAATGGCACTATTTTCATCTCAATCCGAGCACTTTGAAAATTGAGCAAATTTTGATCCCCTGATCACCCCCCAACTTGCAATTAATCATTAATCATAATCACCATAATATGTCACGTGAACTGTTAATCTCTAATTTTATTTTGATTTAGTAAGAAATTCTAATCCTAAACCCTCCCTACCTGCACTTCATTATTTATTTTCATTTGAATTTAATCTTTGTTTTGAGTTTGTTTTGATTCACATTTATCTTTTTGAATAATTTCTTTAAGTTTGGGGATTTAGGACATGGTTTTACAAGACTTGTCACATCATATGCCTATTTGAATCCTTCAAATTCAAATTTCTGCTAAGTCATTAATAGAGCTACTGGAATAACATTATTCCCATAGCACTAATGAAATCATGCCATGATAAGCGCCAACCACCCTAATTTTGTTATGATTACATAAATCGTGAACCGATAATCCGCATGTGTCCCACAGTATCACTTGAATCAATTATGCAGTTCAAACTGTTACATGATAGGATCATAATGTACCTACAAAGACCCATTTCAAATCAGTTCAATTCCCAAACATCATTATACGACCCTGTCACTCATTGTTCTAATTTTGTTGAATTATAAGTGCAGGTATCTTTCAGAAGAAATTGCTAATAGTTACAGATTGTATATTCAACTTTCGACAGTGTCGAGTTGCAGCATCGTATTATCAATATGGCACCTAAGAGAAGTGGGAAAATTTCTATATTGAAACCTAAGGGCGTTGAGCTTCTTGAAGCATATCAGTAATATCCTTTAGCCGAACACAATTTTAAATGTAATATAAGTGTACTTAAGATGGTGAGTTGTTTTGAAATCATTTTGTAATGCACTGCATATGGCATAGTGTGTGCATGAACTGCACAGTAAAATGATGTAGAATGCACATTCCCTGACACTGTGTGGAGTAGCTAAAGTGAACACAGTATGGAGGACAATGAGTCTTGTGTAAATGAAATGTGTTATAGGCTGGTGAGGTAGTTATTATAAGATGGGATGCTTATGCTTTGGTATTAGGCTAGAATGCCTAGATGTTAAAGGCCAATGCGAATATTTTGTAAATGAATCATGATTAATATAAAATACATCATTGCACGCAGACCGACTATGATAAAAGAGACGGGGGACTGAAATTCACCAGTTAGGGAAAGGGACAACCAAAAGTCAAGGGAATATTATATTAATATTTCCTAAAAAGTATAAAGTATGGATAATTATTTTATCCTAAGTTCTAAAGTTGGGGACAAGTGGACCAAAGTAACTTCCAATATAACAAGTATCAAGTTGGGGACATGAATTCATATCATGGAAGGGGACTTAGCTCATTTGGTCACTTTCACGGGGATTTTGGAGGTTTTTACCAACATTTTTGGACCATCATTCTCACCATCCCTTTCATGAGGAGTTTCACAATGATTCCTTCCTTCACTGAGTTATCCAGTCAATGATTCCATGACCATCTCACTCATGCAGTCTATTATCCTTGAGACATCCATTTCTCCATTTCTGAGCCTGTTCCCATTGTTGGGTATGTGTTATATTCTTTGCATGTGTGTGTGTGGGTGCATCAGATATGACAACTGCATCTGATGATCCCTTGTAGTAGTGCTCTTTTTGTTTCGTGTGTGCCAGGTGATTTCCTAGGGGGTTCCCAGGGGGGGGGGGCAGGTATTCCCCCCCCTGGTTATGCGTAGTGTTCGGCACCGAGCATAGCCCGGGGCCGATGGAAATTTGTTTTGGGTAGTTTTTTCTATTTTTAGCGATTTACTAAAAATAATCTCGATTTTAGGGATTAGGGTTTTGGTATCTATAGAATACCTAAAAACATTGTATATATTGTATAGTGAATGGTGAAATTCACAATAATGAATATAAGAAAGGTTTTCCCGGTTGAGGGTTTCCGGTATAAATCTCTGTGTAGTATGTGAATGAGACATTGATTAAATTATGTTTTTCTTAAGAATATATATGCATTTCTTTAATTCACAGGTTTAAAACTTACATGTGGTATTAGAGCTCATTTTTGTCTTCAGAGGGATACCTTTTTTGTTGAGGGTTTGGCTCAATCTTGATGGATCAAGTTTATCTTGGGTCTGTGATAAACTTGGGTTTAGTGGGAGCTATTGCAGTGGAGATTCGAGTATATAAATAGGAATGGGGAGCTCATCTAGAACCAAGATAGAGAAGTTCAATGGTAAAAACTTTGAGCTATGGAATCTCAAGATGGAGGACCTTCTTGTAGACAAAGAACAATGGATCTCTATTGATCCTGGTACATAGCCTACTGGTACATCGTCTACTAGAACATAGGTTACTGGTACATAACCTACTAGTACACCAACTACTAGTATGTTGAAGGAAGATTGGGAGAAGTTATTCGACTTTGCCTGGTAGATTTGATTTTGTTGAATGTCTTGAGAGAATCTACAACCAAGGAACTATGGGATAAGTTGGGGAATTTGTATCAATCAAAGTCCTTGGTAAACAAGTTGTTTCTTCGAAAGAAGTTGTATCATCTTAGGATGGAAGATGGAGATTCTTTGACAGAACATCTAAATGCCTTTAATATTCTAGTAAGTCAACTTGTCTTTGTTAATATTACGATTGCAGAAGAAGATAAGTGTATTACTTTGTTATGTTATTTGCCAAAATCTTGGGATAATCTGGTTGTAGAAATTAGTAGTACCATTCAATCTACATTGAAGTATGAGGATGTAGTTCCATCCTTGTTATCTGAAGAGATGAGGCAAAAAATCATGGATGGTCACAACACATATTCTTTATTTGTAAGAGGGTGTACCCAAGATAGGAACCCTAGTAAGCCTTCGAGGTGGAGATCTAAATCTACAGGTAGATCTAAGTCTCCAGGAAAATCTTTGAAGAAAAGTTGGAAGTGTGGTAAAACAGGGCATTATAAGAAAGATTGCAAGCCTAAGAAGGTTGAAAAACAAAAGGGATCTGATAGTAACTCTTCCACAGAGGATAAAACCTCCAGTAAAGAAGGAGGTGATGTTTACCTGGCATCTACAAGTACACTTGTAGACCGTGATGTATGGTTGATCGACTCAGGTGCGTCATACCATATGACTCCTCATAGGGAGTGGTTCTCTGAATATGAAAAATATGATGGTGGTGATGTATTCCTAGGGGATGACTTGACAACACAAATCTTGGGATGTGGAAGGGTTAAGTTGCTACTAAAAGATGGAAGGATTAGAACTCTCCCTGGGGTTCTGAACATTCCAAAACTAGCTAGGAGCCTAATATCTGTAAGCAAGATGGATGATGCAAGAGTGGATACTTTATTTGGAAAGAACATTTGCAAGATGGTATGAGGAGCAATGGTGTTGATGAGGGGAGTTCGATGTGGAACTTTGTACAAGTTGTTGGGAAGAACATATACTAATGGGTGTAACAGTTCTATTGTCCTTGAGCAGACAAATAAAGAAGACAAGACCAATATTGTCCCTAAAAAATAGACCATGTTGTGGCATCAAAGACTGGGGAATATTGGAGAAAAGGGACTTCGAACACTACATGGTAAAGGCATGTTTGGAGGTATGTCAAATTCCACTCTGGATTTTGATTTATGTGATCATTGCATATATGGTAAAAAAAATCGAGTAAGATTCCCATATGGTGCTACAAGAGCAAAGGGGATCTTAGAGTTGATACATAATGATGTGTTTGGACATGTTCCTGTTCCATCCCTAGATAAATCTATTTATTATGTTTCATTCATAGATGATTTTTCAAGGAACAAATGGATTTATTTTCTTAGAAATAAATATGAGGTATTTGATAAATTTAAAGAGTTTAAGGCTCTAGTAGAAAATCAGACAGAGAATAAAATAAAGGTATTGAGAACAGATAATGGTGGTGAATTCTGCGGAAATGAATTCGAACAATTCTATAAGAAGTGTGGTATAGCAAGGCAGAAGACTACTCCATACACTCCTCAGTAGAATGGAGTTGCAGAAAGGATGAACATGACACTGATGGAAAAAGCAAGGAGCATGCTCAGTGGTGTCGAGTTAGGACAAGAAATTTGGGCAGAGGTAGTGGGTACAACATGTTACCTGGTCAATCGATCACCTTCATCAGCATTGGATGATAAAACTCCACATGAGGTATGGTCTAGAAAGAAACCCTCTCTTCAACATCTTAGAGTGTTTGGTTGTGATGCTTATGTACATGTTCCAAAAGAAAATAGAAGTAAGATGGATAAAAAGGATGAAAAGTGTATCTTTATTGGTTATAAAGATGGTGTGAAAGGTTATAAGCTTTGGAACCTAGAAACCAAGAAAATTGTTTATAGTCGAGATGTTGTTTTCAGAGAGGTAAAAGATGTGTCCAAATAGGAATTCCTGCCAATGCAAGATGAACCTGAGAAAATAGAGCTTGAGTTGGATGATGCAAAATCTAAATCATCTGAAGAAGAGGAAGAAGAAGAAGAAGAAGAAGAAGAACCTTATACCCTAGTATTGAGGAGATCATTGAGAGATAGAAGGCAACCAGAAAGGTATAGTCCACCTGATTTTCATTCCAATTTTTCTTTATCTATTGTTGATGATGATCCTAGAACTGTTAGGGAGGCAGTGAATTCAGAGGATAGTAAACTCTGGAAGAAGGCCATGGTTGAAGAAATGGATACCTTGGATAAGAGTGATGCATGGGATATATTTGAGTTGCAAGCTGGAAGAAAATCAGTTGGTAGCAAATGGTTGTTCAAGAAGAAGTTTAATGCACAAGGTAAAGTGGAGAAATACAAAGCTTGGTTAGTAGCAAAAGGTTATTCTCAGGTAGAGGGAATTGACTTTGGTGATATTTTTTCTCCTGTTGCTAAGTTAACTTCTATTAGATTTATTTTATCTATTGTTGTTTCTTTTGATCTTGAAGTGGAACAGATGGATGTGAAGACAACATTCTTACATGGGGATCTGGAAGAAGAAATCTACATGAAGCAACCATAAGGCTTTGTAGTGAAGGAAAGAAAGAGATGGTCTGTAAGCTAAAGAATTCACTATATGGTTTGAAGAAATCACCTAGGATGTGGTACCAAAAGTTTGATACATACATCTTTGGATTGGGATTTGTAAGAAGCAGGGCTGATCACTGTGTATATTCCAAGTAGGTTGGTAATCACTTCATTTATGTAGTTTTGTATGTTGATGACATGTTGTTGGTAGGAAATAACATGGATGTTATCAAGGAGGTGAAATCACAACTATCCTCCAAATTTGACAAGAGGGATCTTAGTGCTGCTAACTTCATTCTAGGAATGGAGATTAAAAGAGATTGTGCAAGAAGGAAACTCTGGTTGAATCAGAGAAAATATGTTGAGATGATATTGTAGAGGTTTAATATGCATGGAAGTAAACTGGTCAAAGTTCCTATTCCTATAGGTGTAAAGTTATCTTCAGATCAGTGTCCCAAGACATAGGAAGAAGAAGAGGACATGTCCCATGTTCCATATGTCAGTGATGTTGGGATTTTGATGTATGCAATGGTCTGTACTAGACCAGACATTGCACATGCAGTGGTATTTTTGAGTAGGTATATGTCAAAACCAGGGAAGGAGCATTGGACAATAGTAAAGAGGGTCTTCAGGTATCTTCGTGGCACCACCAGTTATGGATGGTGCTACCAAGGAAGACCAGGATTGGATAGAGTGGTGGACATACATGGCTTTGTTGATGCATACTGGGCTAGAAATATGGATCGCAGAAGATCTACAAGTGGGTATGTGTTTAAACTATTTGGAGGAGAAATCAGTTGGATGAACAAAAGATAGGTTGTAGTGGCACTCTCAACTACAGAAGCTGAATACATGGCAACCACTCATGCAAGCAATGAAGCAATATGGTTACAAAGATTGTGTTCAGATATTGGGTTGGTACAACAAGAAGTGAGATTAGATTGTGACAGTCAAAGTGCAATATTCCTGGCAAAGAACCCAGCTTATCATTCGAAGACAAAGAATATTAATGTTCAGTATCACTTTGTGAGAGACATGGTTGAGGAAAAGAAGGTGTTGCTGGAAAAGGTTGACACTTTGAAGAATGTTGCAGATTCATTGGCAAAGTATGTGAGCACAAAAAATTTCTCCTGGTGTAGAGTAACAATAGGAATTGTTGCCCTGGATTGTTGACTATATAATCCCCTAGACCCCTAGATCCAAAGAAAACAACAAGTGGGAGAATGTTGGGTATGTGTTATATTCTTTGCATGTGTGTGTGTGTGGGTGCATCATATATGACAACTGTGTCTGAAAACCCCTCGTAGTAGTGATTTTTTTGTTCCATGTGTGTTGGGCGCTTTCCTAGGGGGGTCCCAGGGGGGGTAGGTATGGCCCCCCTGGTTACGCCCAGCGTTCGGGGCAGCGCCCTGAAATTTTTTTTGGAGCAGTTTTTGCTATTTTTAGCGAATTTTTCTATTTTTAGCGATTTACTAAAAATAATCCCAGTTTTAGGGATTAAGTTTTGGTATCTATGGAATACCTAAAAACATTGTATATATTGTATAATGAATGGTGAAATTCACAATAATGAATATAAGAAAGGTTTTCCTGGTTGAGGGTTTCCGATATAAATCTCTATGTACTATGTGAATGAGCCATTGATTAAATTATGTTTTGCTTAAGAATCTATATGCATTTATTTACTTCACAGGTTTAAAACTTACATCCATAGCCTTTTCCAGTTGGTGTACCTGGTTAGCTTGGAGCAGGATTGAAGAAGCGGGTTGTCAGGCTCGTGAACAATTCTTCGAGCGTGAGAATTTTTGGGGATTGATTTCTAAAGGTGATAAACTGCAACTACAACACTTTGAGACTTCCGGTCCAGTCTATTGTTGAAGACCTGGAAGGGAATTGGGGCAGCCGAGGGACTGTTGAGTAGATAAAGGGCACACTTCCTTGGGTGGGACAGGCATGTGGGGAATGAGAGGTTGTAGGCTATTAGTTGAGTGAGCACTTGAGATAGAGTCTTTCCTATTGTCCATGAGACTTATCTTGGTTAGGAACCCTTTACCTGGGTGGATTTCAGTCCTAGATCATGGGTGACTCACTGTTGAGAGTGATGAACAGTGTAGTCTAAGACTGGGAGGTTTGTAGACGGTCTGTACACAGTTGGTGAGAATATTTCCAAGATAAGTACCAATTGTATGATAAAATGATATGTTTCATTGTTATTTATGTGTTTATGTGATGGTTTATCATATAGGTGATTATAATTGCATGTATGTCTATGGGTATTTACTTGTATATGTTGCATATCTATCGTTATTGTTATTTCAGTATAAAGTCATATATTACAGAATGTAATGGTTCATTAATGTTTATATGTAAAGCTTCTGTAAGAGTGTTGTATGTACATGTTTAAGTTTCATGCAGTTTTAAGAGAAAATTTATGTGGCATAGTTCAGTTGATTACTGGGTATGTTACCGTATGTTCTGCAGTAAGATAATGAAAGCGTTCTCTAGAGTAGCATGGCCCAGCTTGTATAAGGCTATGGATGCTACCAATTGGTGTTAGAGCATGAGAGATTGTTCTGGAGTGGCATCCCCTGGACTGTGGGTGGCCGAGGGAACGTTACAAATTGGTATCAGAGCTTCAGTTCAACACTGAGCCTGAATGGGCTAGAGGGGTTCAGTTGAAGAAAATATTCATTGAAGAGTAACTTCGAAGTGACCAAAATTCAAGTCACGGAGTGTCCATGGGAAATGTTGGTGTGCTAGCGTGCGAGGTAAATTTTAGCACCACGCGAAAAACGTTGCGTGCAAGTGTGCAGGGTGAAATTGTGGTGCTACGTGGAAGATTATTATGTGTGGATGCACGCATTGAATTTATAATTTCTCGGTGAGCATGCACATATTAATGTGCACATGGGGTGTGAAAGTATTACTTAACATAGAGGAGTTTTTTTGGTATGCGCATAGTATGAGTATAAGTTGTTTCACGAAATTGTGTTCAATGGTGTGCATAGATAATTGTGTGCGATGGAACATGTTGAACTTTGACATGGTGCAATGCACAGGGAGAAATGCATATGGAGTATTGGTGCACGATACCAAAACTATGCACAATGGATATTGGTGCACAACACAAAAGGTAGCGCGCGCAAGTTGTCGGCGCGATGGAAAAGAAATACATAGTGGATATAGGTGCGCGAAAAAGTGTTTTACCTTATGATGTGGCTATGCACAATAAATATAAATGTACAAGTCGAAGTTTAGTGCGTGTGAAGTCACTTGGAAGGCGATGAGTCTGAGTTTAAATTGCATAATATTAGAATAAAAAGAAACACACAACCACATTGAATCATTAATTAAAAAGAATTCTGATTTTTAGATTTCATCCGATTCAGATAGATGAAAGTGAAATTTAATCTTACAAGAAAAACATACTATAAAAGAAAAAAAAATTGATAACACCACCAGATATAATTTTGTAATAAACAATCTAAAATTCACTTCTGTATTTATATAATTGTATTAATCACAAAATTACAAAAGGGGGATGACAACAGTTAGCCTGTTGTAAAAAGGGCCATTTGAGAACAGACCTATCATATCTGTTATTCCTTACCTCCACTAACAGTTCAAAAATTCACTGAAATATGCTTAATATTAGTTGAATACTCACTTCAATTTAACAATCTCCTCCTTTAAAGAATCTAACTAGACTGGTTGATTCTCCCTGACACTTTTGGCCACCTCAGTCGTGGATTCCTCCTTCCTATACCTCTTGTTCCTTTTCTTCTTAGCGACTGGCCTTTTGATGACTAAATCCTTCATAGTGGGATTAATCTCTGTGTGGAATTTAGTTGGTAGAATGTACACAAGGACCCTTTCCTCCTTATTCGTAGGAATGTATAGAATGTTCCCCGAATAACCAGTTTCACTCAATTTAGCCTTGTCCATATATCTCAGGTTGTGGATACCGATTTTCTTTTACAGAAAGCAGAAATTTGGATAGTTTGGATATTACTTCGGTTATGGATACGTAGATACCTTAATACTTGAGGATTGGTATCTATAGAATTCCAATTATGAAGTGCAGATTGATTACATACAAGAGAGTTGGGTTTCCATGCTCAGCTAATCAATTTTGAATGATTAGATTTTGAGTTCATTACATGGTGAAGTTCAGTTGACGTCACATGGCTGTGAAGTATCAAACGAGTGAAGCAGGTGTTACACCTCAAAATTACTCACTTCGATAGTGTCGCAAGTGTCATCATTACACGTGTTGTAAGTGTCACATATTGTCTGCAAGTGTCGCATCTTTACCACAAGTTTTGCAAGTATCACAAACATCATATTGTCATCTTTCCTATGTCGTGCCTCTAAAGACATCATAATAGCACTTAAGACACCTCAAAGGCTAGTTTGGAAGAAGAGAAATCAGTTGACAGGGAGTACAAACCTTTTACCATTGAAAGAACCACTAAAAAATAAATTTTGGAGAGGAGCGCTCCCCTACTCACTGTCACGGAGTGTTGGTGCTCCCTGGGCCTCTTTGGGGGAGTGTTTGAGTGCCCTGTTCACCCTTTTGGGGGAGCACTACCCTTTTTTTGATCAAATTTTGGGTTTGTTGAGGAAAATCAAGGAACAATCCCTAAATTCCTTAAGGTGGATGGATTTGAATAGATGGTCAAGGCATGATCTTAGGGAAGATCCTCAACTGAAGGAGAGGAATCCTCAACTTATCCCAAAGATATCTCAAGTGGTTGGACCTCTCCAAGGTTATATAAGGAAGCCTTCTCATGGTGAAATATACATGGAAAAGATTGGAGATGTGAAACTTATGATATCATGAGTGAGATATCATCAAATAAATTAGTGTAGATTACTCGAGAAAAGGGGTTGTACAAGGATAACTCGAAGAAGTTGTTGCACCTTCATTAGAAGGATTGTAAGTATCTTTACTTGTTCTCATTAATAATCAATGCTTGGCCTATTTATTTCAAACTTGTTCTTGTTCCATATGATTTTATATGCAGTAGATGGATCTATATTTGAGCTAATCTCAGTAGAGTAGGAAGTCCATTGTATCTTTATTTGTCCTACATGACCCATCAGGGAGCTCAGGATCGAAGCTCAGCTAGGAATTTGCAAGGACAAAAGTCGCTAATAAGGTACATATCTTTCTCCTTGTCTTTCATTCATTAGCTTGATTATATCTAAAAGGAAGTCAGTTTCTACGTTAACCACTTTTCTGTCTTGGCCTTAGGAGTCTAGAGACCAAAAGGGAATTCACTTGTCCGCAGGGGGATTCACCTACAATGGAAATTGGCGACTCCACTAGGGAGGAGCTCTGATTTTCGTTTCCATTCCCATATCTTATTTTTTCCCTTTGCCCACTGATTTGACCTTCTCCATATTGTCATTTTAATTCTTAGATTTGTTTGGTTTCCTCTTTATGGCATCATGATCACCCTGATTGACCAAATTTCCTTGATTTTTTGAGTTTCTGTGTTTTTTTCTGAGTTTTTGGAGAAGAGCGCTCCCCCCCTATTGTTGTCAGAGTGCTAGCACTTCCCTTTAGCCTTACACAGAGAACTGGAACACTCTGGTTCCCCTTACACCAGAGCGCTACCCAATTTTTGTGAGAAATTCTCGAGAATTTTCATCTTCTGAAGCTATTTCTTGGTTTTAACATTTGCTCAGAGTCTCATACTCTCAGTCCATCTTGGTATTGGCCTTCAACACCTTTTTTTCTAAGGATTGATCTCCTCTTGTTTGAGAATTTTACATTTTCTTTCCTTTCCTTGAAGTCACTCTTTGTCTTTACTGAGCTAGAGTTAACTTGTTGTTTCCTTCTCCTTCATCTGACTGAGTGGAAAATTTTGTGAGGAAATACAAAGGTCTGTGAACCTTTTCATTTGATATTTGAGGTCAACTTTCCATCATTTCTCTTTTGTTTTAGGTTTTTTTGTTTCTTGATTGCACTTTGGTTATCTTTGTTCGTCTTGTCTATTTCACAACGAGAGTGTATTTTTTGTTTTATGTGAGGTTTTCTTATGATTGTTTAATCCTGAAGTATGATTGACATTTGGAAGTTTTACATCTGATTATCATTCACATATAAAACAAAAGGACATATTTTAGTGATTGGGTTGGATATTAGAAGGCATTTCTGAAATTTTTAGCATTACATTGGATTTGAGTGAGAAACAAATTGAGTGAGGACATTGCATATTAGTGTTTGATAGTGGAAACAACTTTTCTCCTTCCCTTAAATAGAATTTCATCGAAAGAAATGATTTCTTATCATCTTCTTGTCCATTTTTGGGAATTGAGTTATCATACCATTAGTTTCATTGTGATACACCCTTTGAGTAAAGAACAACTGTAAAATGAATGCTAATTAAAAATTATCTAGAACATTTTGTTTTTAGGATCTTCCACCAACATTGGACTACGATTAGCACTTTGGATTAGGTTATGAGTACAACTCTCCAAAGTTTTCAAAACAAACATTAGCATCCTGTTTTAGGGAGAGTCAAATCCAAATCTCGTATAGGATTTCTGGGATCCCCCTCTCACACAAGGGTTATGCACGAGGTCGCATTCAGGAGAGTTACGGAGATTATCCCTCTGTGGTTCAACTTTTTTTTGTGGTTAGATCGTATATTTGGGGTCACTTGAAGGTATAACCACGATTATGTGTGGGAGCCTCTCGAGTTGATTTCAGACTTTTTATCCTTCCCATACATTCGGATCGGACTGTCGACTGCACCTGCCTAGGGGCTGACTGCAATTTGGTGTCCTTAGTTACCATAATCCTTCGGTACTTACACGAGGTGACGGTGAAGGGAAGTCTCACTGTACTTGGGACAAACATTGGTCAAACTCACTCGGGCTCCTTGGAGGGTAAATCCATAATTACTGAGTGGAAGCTTGCACCAAGGTGAAAGTCCATTAAGCAAGTCGCCATTGTAATTGTTCCACCATATCCTAGCCCCTTCTTGACTTGATCACATGACGTTGGATTTCATAACCAACTAGTATGATCATCAAGACAAGTTTTGTTTGCTTGGTTTTGATTCCTAGATTTTATTAGCGTATGTTGTTTATTTTTGTTAGTTGGCCTTAGATTTTCAGTGTGTACTTTTATTCTCCAAAATTGAGCCTGTAGGCAATAAAGGTATTCACTGATCACATAGGATGCAAGGGATGCCTCTGGAAGGCTACCAACCCTTACCTCCTAACCCTCCAAAAGAAAACTACCATGGAGAAGTAGAAAATCAATCTGATGCTGGGAGTGTTGTTACTCTTCCGTTAGACAATTCAAAAGGCGCTTTGGTTACGGTTGAGGATCCCACTCCTCGCACTATATTTGTGTCGACAATTCCTCTCGAACCACTTTTGCTTCATTTAGACTCCCTTGGGAATGTCATAGATGAAGAGGTCCCACAGTTACCTGCGAGAGATTTTACCGACATATATATGGGATCCATAGAACCAACCTTTGGTGATGAGTATAGGACTCTTGTTCGTCCTACCACTGCAGTAGATACAAATCCCACACCTACACATTTTGTATGGAGGAATTCATCAGGACGTGATCTCTATGAGCATTTTGAATCCTTTCGACAACCCTTTAATCCTGATGACCCTCCTATTGAAAGTGGACCATCTGGTCAAACGATGAATCACCCCATCGATCAGGTCATTAAAAATACTATTGCATCAGCATAAGTCTATCCTAATTCTGGACTCATCACCTCTACTCATTCCCAAGGCACTTCGATCCCCACCCCCACTTTTACAAAATTTCACTCTACAGCTCCACATGTTTCACACGATCTTGTTGGGACATATTTTCACCCGAGAATGCAGACCCTTGCCAACCAAATACATCCGACTGGAGGGAAACCACCATATAGTGGACCTATCCCTCCTAGAATACCACCATCTTATGGTGGTTCTACCCCTCCCGGGGAACAACCCCTTTTTCATGTTCTTCCTGGAGGGAAATCTCCCTTTGCCAGTCATACCCCGATTGTTAATCAACCATTGGCAGAGGGGGAAACCTTTGTCTATTGGAAACCCTTCACAATCTAGGGGAACATCTTCCAGAGACACATTTACCCAACCCCATGTTGGGGGGAACTCATATCATAACCGATAAGGAGGAGTATCAAATCCTGATCCTTCCAGACCATCTTATGGACAACCTTATTCAGGCGGCATCCCAAACACCACCTAGAGTCCTCAAGGAAAACAACCTTATCCTACCCATGGGTCTAATGTGTATCCGCCTCCGGGATCTACTCCTTACCCTCCTCAAGGGAACAATGTTCATCCTCTTTCTGGGCAAACAAATCACCCAGATTATAATGCTCAGAACCCACCAGGTTATGCAAATGTTTTTCAACCATCATTGAATCTTATTTATCCTGGTCAGCAACAATCGTATGTAGGAGGACCTACTGGTTACAAATATCCACCTAACCCAGTTTATGGTCCTATTGGTGTTCCTATGCCACACCAGTATCATCCGCAAATTAACCGACAACTACCTTTCCTTGTGACTATGGATCTCCTAGAGTTGTCTCGGTTAACTAATAATCCTATTTCTCATTCATTGGTTTGGCCAGTTATTCCAGTTAAACTTCCTTCTGATATCCCAAAATTTGATGGAAAATATGGCAAAGATCCAAATAACCATGTGTTGACTTTCCATTTCTGGTGTTCGTCCAACTCCCTCATGGATGATTCTATACATTTGCATCTTTTCTAGCGAACACTTACGGACTCAGAAACAAAGTGGTATATTGAACTACCACGTGCTTCTTTCCATTATTTCAACTCCCTTTCCATGTCTTTCCTCACACACTTTCAACTACCTATTCAATATAAGATAGGTACCAAACTCTTGACCTCCCTTCGTCAAATTGACTCTGTGCATATCTCTGACCATATTCATGATTGGAGATGACGACGAAGGATGATCAAGGTAATCATTCTTGACATATTATTGGTGGAATGGTTTACTAAATCACTTTTACCCTTGATCGCTCATGATGTCGCTATGGGTGGAGTGGTCACCGAGGAAGAAACCATTTCTCGGGCTCAGTACTTAGATTTGGTTTATTCACAATATGGTACTTTGTATGATTTTCTTCCAAATGTTGCTCGAGCTAATACCGATCCATCCAAGTCGTCATCCTCATCTCATGTGGATGGTGTTATCAGTTCCGTCAAAACTCAATCTACTTCCCAATAGACCACACTCTCCTCTACCTATCCCCAAACTCAAATATCTGAGGTGAATGCAGTTCAATATACCCCTTCACAACAATCTGGAGGTAAGAATAAGACAAAAAATAAATCAAAAAATACTAATAATAATGAACAACCAAAAAATCAAGCTCAAACACCTCCTACTGAAAAGAAACCACAACGAAAACTGAAATTCCCATGTATCATTTATGGTGACGATCACTACACTCGAGATTGTACACATCAAAATGAAGTGGCCAAATGTTTCCATGGACATTCACAACCCGTTGTGCTTACTCATCCTTTTCCACAGCAACAATCTATGGTTGATCAAACCCCCTCTCCTGGGGGTAGTTCTAGCCTGTTAAGAACCAAATAGATCTACAAATATAATCACCACAAATACTGAATACACAATAGATCAACAAAG
>ML804841.1:0-27202 GCA_009831015.1 Picea engelmannii | reverse complement strand
GTCACACATCAAGGAAGGAGAAAAGATGAGAAAAGAGGAAGAAGCCTAGATCAATAAAATCAACATTCAAGATAACAGTGGGACTTGCAAGACAAACCCGACCCCATGCTGGCAGCTTCAGTACACCTACCAGGAGTTCACTCACTGGTTAAATTCCCACAAAAAATGTGTTCTAATCTTCGATGGTGCCTCCAAAGGGATCCTAGGGGAGGGAGGTGTGGGAGGAGTAATCCGCAACCCCATAGGTCAGTTGATGGACACGTACTCATGGAACTTTGGCATAATTTCAAACAATGCAACAGAGGCCTGCACACTTCTCAAAGGCATCCAAATTGAAAAGGACCGACATATCAATCAGTTAACAGTCATAGAAGACTCTAAAACAATAATCAAATATTTTTTCAAGAATACTAGTCCAAAAAACTATGTCCTCCAAAGCATCATCACGAGGATCAAAAGCACTACCAAAGAAATGAATATAGTATTCTTCCACACTCGACGTCACAATAATGGGAACATTGATGAACAGGCCAACAATGCAATCGGTAAAGGGAAAGGAAATTTGGTTATTAACGAGATTAACACTTAGTTAGTTCCCCCTAAACAATGATCCAACTTAGCCAAATTGTACACACATCCAACATGCACGAATGCAATTCATACCAGAAAAAAATCCCTTGTGGAATGATCCCCGAAATTCACAGGAATGCAAGGTCTGATGGAAATCCGTAAAATATAAATGAAGGTACTTGGAGTAAGATAGATATACTGCAAATGCAAAATAACAGGTCAATCAATTGTGGGAACCTGCTAGAGAGATCATCAACGTAGCATCATCCCACTCTCCCCCTTATCCTCTCATCATTGCGACTCATGCAAACGAAAGGATACACGATTGAGATGAGGATTCAGAGCATGAACATTAAAATCTGGTATCACCTCAAGACCCAGAGCAGTCACAATCCACGATCAAGGAAGGATGTCACATGGGACCTTCAGATTAATCCGAACCTGATCCTCTTTTTTTTTTTTTTAAGTAAAAAAGGGATATTACCCGCTATATTAAGTTGATAGAGAAACATAGACAAAAATACACTGAGATATTGTCGTCCTGAGCCACCAAAAATGTTGTTGTTATATCGGAACCCAACATAGTTTAGGGTGAAATATGTCTAGGAAGATAGGCTAAAAAATTGTTTTTCCCTCTGTCTTGCCCGAAGGAAACCAGGACAGATGGCCATAGTTCAAGTTAACATTGAGCAACAACATGATGAAAAAACAAACTAGCAAAGGAAAACTCAGATACTCAGTGACCTGTCGCAATTTCCTTTCTGACATGCGGATCTGGCCGGGATGGCAAATGACTGTGCACACATTGGAAATTTCCTCTTTGCTAGAGCATTGGAGTACATGTCAAGGAGAAGGTCCAAACGTTGTCCCATGAGGAGGGCTCTCTTCTCTTGGTCTGCCATGTGGCCTTAGAGTTCGAACATGAGAGCTAGATTCTCTGCACGGAGGAGTGGACCATGCAAATCATTATTTACCCTCGCCGAAGGTTTCATTCCCCACTTCCACATTCATCCTTGCTCTAGCCTCATCCATGTTCATCCCTTCTCTAGCCTCATCCACATTCATCTCTGTGTAGGCAGTGTTCCGAGCCTCATCATTTCTCATTACCTTCTCAGCATGGCGGGTGGGGTTGTAGTCACCCGGCCACGGTATTTCTTCTACATGACAAATTGGGAATTCTTCTGCAGGCTCTTCCTTTAGACCACTTCCAGCCTATGTTTCAGGCTCAGTAGCTTGAGGTTCCAGGGTGGTTGCGAAATCCTTTGGGCATGGTGTTTCTTCGACATAACAAGTTGGGAACTCGTCCACAACTCCTCCCTTCAGATAGCTTCCAGGCTCAATTGCAAGGGTGTGCACTCTATGCTCTGTCCAAGGCTCATCTATAGTGGCATGGAGTGCCAAGCGTTCAATTCTTGCTCTCTGTTGGAGGATGGAAGTTGCCATTGACAAAGCGCGCTCAAGGTTTTGTCTTCTTTGTTGATGCACTTTGTGGGTGTACCAGGCTGAGCCTCGATGAGGTTGCCTCACTTCCTTGTCATTTCATGTGAGGGGTGAATGGAGATACAGAGGAAACTACACCAGAGCTCCCAACTGGCGGGGAGGTCCAAAACGAAAATGAACCAGCTCTGTCCATGTGCTCCAACTTTCAAGTTTTAGTATGACAATATCACATAGCTTTCTCTTATCTTTGTCATATTGAATGTTGGTTGTGCTAGTGCATTCATGTGAGGGAGAAGTCTCACCTCCGTATAGCTATTGTAATGTCCTACTACCATCATAACTGTTGAAGGGATGGGGAGCGGCCTACAACATTTAAGTTGTGGCTTGATGCTAAGCCATGTGGCAAGGTGTTTCCTCGTGTCACCCCATCCAAGGAGAACCTAATCCTCTTTATAACACTTATAAGGAGGAAAATCTTTTCACCAAACACATAAATTCATAGGAACAACTCGATCTATCTAAGGCAGTGAAGACTACATATACTTAGGTGGATACACAAAGAGAATGAGAGGACCACATTACAGAACATTGGAAAGCTAAGCCAGAATCAGATAATCACTCAGACAAACAGGAAAAAGAAGTGACATCTAAATCATTCGGCCACGAGATATCAACCCACTGTCCAGCAACACCTGCAACACCAAGACAAAATAAGGTCCAACACAGACTGAGAAAAAATGGATCAGAGGAGGAAATGGTGGGTGATAACTTCCATACCACCCAATACTTAGCACTGCACCTAGACTCCCATAGCACGACTCTCAATTTCACTCTAGAAAATATATCAAACCATCACGCCTTGATCAACCAACTACAGGATGAAGTGGACTTCTTAAGGATCCAAGGGGAAAGGTTAGAGAAAGACAAAGAAAATAGAGCACAGGAGGTGGAAGGACACAACAACATATAAGGAGAAGCTAGAGGCACCAGAGTAGCCTCGATTCTTCCTGACTTGAACTTGGCACCAGAGCCGCCTATAGAAGAAATCCCATAGTCTCCCCCCGAGGGACAGAAGAAGTAAATAGTTTCATAGTAAATTTTTGTAATAGTGGCATCGCCATCTCGCAGACTGCAAGTAGTAGCTGGGCTAGTAATTAAATAAGTAGTCTCTTTTCCAGGGGATCAAAGCAAGTATAGAAAGATCTTGTAATTTGGACACTGGGTCACAGACTCAGAACTCCACCATTTTTGTACACTAACGACCTCGGTCGCATCTTATATATATAAATCACTTTCCATTTCTGTAAAAAAAAATAATGTATTTATTAAGGTATTAATATTTTAATAAATTATTACTTTAATTATGTATTAATGTATTAATTATGCAGTAATGTACTAATGTATTATTAATGTATTAACATTTTAATAATGTTTTACTAAATACATTAAGGTCTATATATGACTACAATATTACTACATTATTAATGTATTAATAATATATTAATTTATTAATGCATTTAAAATGTATTAAATGTATACAATGTGCTAATGTATTTAATGATGTATTAATGTATTAAAATTTATTAATTAAATGTAACAAACTCTATCGTTACGATTGCCAATGAAGAAAAAGTCCAATCTTTTTTTTTTACGATATGCCAACAACCAAAAGATAAACAACATAAATGATGGTGGGCACCATGCCTACTGAATAGGCAACAAACCACAATGAATCAGCGCACGAGCACGCCAGGAAACTGGATGAACATGCAATAAACCAAGACATATATATTGACTACTCGCCTGACACATGAAAGTCAACACCTACAAGCTAAAGGACAATATCGACCAACCTAACACAATGACTTGACGACCAGTAACTAGAAACATTTATGGTGCCCAATACCAACCGCGTGAAGGCATTAAAAAAAATCAAGTGCCAACATCAATTTCAACGAACAATGCCCACATCGAGAGACACATACTAAGGCTAGGTTATCATTTGCATATGCCCATTAGGGCATGTAATGATCCCGTAATCAGGAATCATGTCATTTCTAGAAGATAGGTGGGACACTAAACCTGGCGTAACCTAACCTATCTAGGACATAGACTCGAGAAAAGACCAACATGCTAGGATCCCAAACAACTGACAAGAAGATGATACCCACACACCCCAGCAACAAGTTGATAGGATGCAAGATGACATCACTCGATTTATTTTCATGAATGACCAGAGGATGCTTGCTTCCTACAAGGCAAACCTGTAACGTGAAACAACTATGACCTACCACCCCTTCCAGCTCAACCTAAGGCGCAAGGCACAAATAATCCAATCCATGTTAGCTATTAATGGTTTTAGCTGATAAGACTACTAGTCTCTCGACCGTTAAGCTTGCACAAGAAGATCTACAGTTCTATTAATCCAACGTTTACAAATCTGTCCAACAAATCGCTAATTAACCAAAGAATTTGCTTCCGTGAACACAATAAGGGGTTGTCAAAAGAAATTGTGTCCATCAAATTTATGTCTACAAAATTTCTATCAAAGAAATCGCTATCCAAAATAACTCCACCACCCCGGAAATAAAATCGTTGCAATCAAAATCATGAAATAAAAATTTACTTCCCAAGGGGTCCTATCTAACATCACGTCGCTGACTAATGGATAAGAATTAAGGGAAAATTCTTTCATCCACAATCTAGTTGTCGATGGGTGACTATTACTGTGGTTGTTGTCTAAAATCAAGTTGTTTAAAAGTTAATATATATATTAATACGACATTTCCATTTATAATCTTGATATTGTTGGTTTAAAATGATACCGCTGACATGAAACAAATACCAACTTCCTGTGTAATTAGCCAAAGCTTAAATGAAAATTTATTTATCACTCTCCAAATGGTAACGCTCAATGACTATCAATCAAAATCATATGTCTATTAAATTTGTTCTGTACCAACTCAATATCTAATTAATAACATCATTAAATAAGGCATATTAATCATTGTCAATAGCAAAATTCCTCACTAATGATACACCATCCAGAATTGTTGTGTATAGCATTAAGAAGGTTGTTTTGTAAGTCAAAGAAGAAAACATAGGGGCATGTGTTTGACCGAAGTACATGCACTAGCAGCTAAAACATTCAATTGAATGCAGACCTATGTAAAAACCAAATGCAGAAATAAGAATGGCTAGCATAAAATTAAATTCACCATGGGAAAATGTGGTCATACCCATCGACACATAGTTAATTCACTGTCCAAGGATATGGGTAACTTAGGATTCGAAATATACAAAAACATTGTCGAGCAACTAATGATAAAGACGACATGATTTGATATGAAATCGTAGGTAATCTGGGTACATTAGAAAACACAGGTAAGGGTTTAGTAGCTATAAATTACAGGTCAAACAGTAATGAATTTCGTTGTTACTTTAGCAAATCTCCGCCAAAACAAAATTGCATCCAAAATATAAATCGCAATAGAAGGAGTGCTCTCTAAAAATCCACCATTACACCATGAACTCCCACCAATACGCCCTCATTCACCAACATGCGCAGGCATTAAATGGAAAGGAATAAAAAAAAAACATGCCAGAGGGATACCAACATCCGTTTCTAAATACTGAATATTGATTACTAACTTAATACTAAATTGCAACTGAACACTAAATACTACAATAATTATTGAATCCCGACCGAATACTGAATAATTGAATATTGAATACTAAACATTAATATAATCTATTTCAATCACAATTGATTCTTGAATACTAAACATTTAGAATAATCCATTTCAAATTACAATGAAAATTTGAATACTAATCAGTAAAATAATACGTTTCAATTCACAACTGAATATTGAATTCTAAACATTAATAATCCATTTCAAATCACAATGAACATTTGAATACTAATCAGTAAAATAATCGGTTTCAATTCTCAACTAAATGTAGTGGATTAATTCACAGGGGTGAATGCCGACAACAGTCATGAAACACAACGATTAAACAAAAGAAAATTGCAGAGTTACAAGTGATAACCGATAAGTAGCAAGACTTCACAGGAAAAACCATTTTTCCTTGTCCCAAGTAAGTTAAAGGTGCAGTCTGAAGATAATAAATCAAACCAATACACAGGGAAAAGGAAACATAGAGTAAAATCGTAGAGTAATGGTAGACCAGAAGTGAGAAAAAACACACAATCAACCGCTAGGAGAAGCATTAAAAACTCAACCTTAAATAATTATCATGAAGGGTTTTAAACATTAGAATCAACACAAAGGATCAAGGATGATTCTAGGGGATAAATTTTGTTCATGGGATAATTTTCCATGGTTTTTCCCAAAACAAGATTCATCATTCTAAAAATGATTCTCCCAAATTCTATAGGAAAAAATTATTTTACCTTTAAAATGGCCAAAATTTTATACAAACTTTATAAAATCCTTAGAAATTTGAATATTTTTACAAAAATATCACCAAACATTTATAGTTGGCATATGAAGGATTAGTTAGATTCGCCAAGGTTTCTACATTTAAAAATAAATTTCCATCCTTAAAATGATCCCTGCAAAGGATCATAAGCAGTTCGTTGCGGGAAGAAAAACCACCTTCGATGTAATCAATGTAGCAAGGCGCAAGACTCACTAAACCAAGGACAAACAACAGAGGTAGATGGCTGACAGGAACATCCTTCGATCATCATCAACGCACAGAAAAGGAGGGTGTTAAGACCCATAGGTCTATTAACGTCGAAGTGACAACCCTAGATCAGGCTCTTGGTCGACTACTCAGGCACGAACTGGTGAGTTAGGGACAAAGGAAAAATAAACCACAATCATCGCAATCAATAAACCTCGGGATGATCAATACATGCAGGGATCGAAGGCCATGGGAAATCAATGAACATCAAGCTAAGGATATGGGGAAATTTCATTCATCAACTAGAACGCTAAGACTATCATATTCTTTACCTAATTAAGCACACATAACTGAAAGCATAAATCATACTGACATTATACCACTGAGAAATAAAGGAATCATACCATTTCCCAATCACCCGCTCTGAGTTTATGTCCCACGCGCTCCATGCAACTCCCACTTTCCTACTGATGAGACTTCACTGGTACCTCCCATCCAATGTTAGGGGTATTCTTCTTCCCCCTTAGCCCCCCGAGACGCAAAGGGGCCACACACACTAACTAGAGAATCAATGAGCTCCTCACCTTACCTTGCAAGGATGAGCTACCACTCCTCATCGAGCTGGGTATCCCAACTCCCATAAGCTAAGTCAGTCAAGTATAAATTTCTACAGCGTAACGTTACACAAACATAATACCTCTATCATCATTTTCCTCCTTCCATTATATAGAGTTTCGAAGCCCCCTACTTTCCCAAAGTCTCATTTGAATTAAAGTTTAATAAATTATTTCATAATAATCCTTTCCCATACAAGTGTCACCCATCCCCTTCATTCCTCCATAAATTAATTTCATTAATTAATTAATTACCCCTATTTCCCTAACTCACCTAAAGGCACTCCTAGAATCGCTCCTAGGTGTCCCCATATCCCCTTGCAAGTTTTAATGACTTTCTCCCTTATCAATTTACTAGTTGAGTTTAAATTAGAAAGTTCTTAAATGCTAGATATCTTACTAAGTTAGACTATCTTCTTTTTCCTTGTGCTTCCCCTTTCTTTTTATGTTTCCCTCTTTTTCCTAGATTCCTAATTATTTTAGATTTCCCTCTTTCCCGTTTTTAATAAAACTCAATAAATCATGTGCAGAAACTTACCCTTTCTCCCGTTTTCTTTTTAATGAATAAAATTTTAATTAGCATAATATAGTAAAACAAATATTTCCCCTTTTAAATTTTATCCCAAAAGATTTTTATAAATCAATTTAATTGATTTCCCCCTTCTTGCCATAAGATTAAAGAAGATTATTATATATATATATATATATATATATTTAAAATAGATAAAATTTTACCACCGGTAATATTTAAACCTAGACTTAATTTTTCTATGCTGGGCAACATTTTATTAGGGGAAAAGTTTGAAATCTTCCTTAACACGTTATTCGTCCTAAATCCATTTAGTTTTATCCAATTATTAAATCACAATGCGACGTGCCCTTCAAGATGCACTAGGTGATCCAAGGGTGCCACTCGCCTCTTTCTATTTCTCTTGTGTGACGTGCCCTTTAGGACGCACCACATGCTCCAAGGGTGCCACTCGCCTCTTAAATGACTTGGTAGACATAAAAAAAACCTGGAGTCAATACTCCACCAGGTGATCTTTTGGGTGACTAAGGCCCTCTAAGGAATAAGTCCCCTGCCTTATTGTCTACCCCTTAGAATCATCATGAGCGACTATCGCAGTCGACACTTACAAAATCGTGGGTCTTCTCGAATTAGGTAATCATTAAACTATAGTTAGAGCCACAACGAGATTTCTAGTAGGTTGTGGTAGGGTTGTTTTCCACACCTCTTCCTCAACATATCTGGTAGTCATGCATGACCCCTCTACTCCACATGTGAGTTTGGTCGGAAATCTATCGTCATCCTGCATCATAAACAAATCAAGTCAAATATATATCCATATCATATCATATAATTGGATGCACTAATGTCACATATAAAATAATCCATCCCCAATTGTTCACTCCCCGAATTGATCCAGAGTCCAAGGGGTTCCATCGATGCCTCTACATCCTAGATGTCCAAAATCCTACACACTCAGTAAAATTGAGTCAATAGAACCTATCTATGTCAATGCAGCCAAATAACATGTCATCAATTTATAACACCTCATAATCATAAATCAAATACCCAAAAGTATATTAATCTATATCAGTTGCGAGCAAGTATCCTTAAAGAATAAGTTTGTTCAGTGTGCGCAAGAGCGGGATGTTACATACACCCCCTCTTGGTCTAAACTTCGTCCCAAAGTTTCATAGTATAAAATTGTTGAAATAAAGTGTACCACAGTATCATAAGTCTATCTATCAACAAAAATGGAAATTGTTGGTGCATATCATATGCGTCCTCCCAGGTCGCCAAGTGTGGACTATAGTTGTCCCACTTGACCTTCACCTGATCTACTGTTCAACATCATAGTTATCAAATGCGATGACCTAGGATTGCGGATCGGCTTAGCTGTGAGCGCCCCCTCATCCTATACCTACAAGGAACTCATGTCAATAACATGTGTAGGATCACTAATACAATGTCTCAAGACAGATATGTGAAAAACATTGTGCATATGCCTGAAGGAATTAGGCAAGGCTAGTCGATAGGCCATGGGCCCCTTTCCTTCCATGATCTCGAAAGGTCCCACGAACCTAGGAGAGAGTTTATCTCCCTTTCCAAACTTGATTGAACTCTTATGCAGTTTTACTGGCAATAAAAATCGATCACCAACCTGGTAACTACAGTTAACACGGTGTGCATCAGCATAAATCTTCTGCCAATCCTGCGCTTCTTTAATCCTTTGTCTTATTGTTTTCATTTTATCTTCTATTTATTGGATCACTTCTGGTCCCACCAAGACCCTATCCTCAAGCCGATCCCAACTCAAAGAAGTCTGAAACAGTCTCTCATAAAGAAACTTGAAAGGCACCATCATAATGGTGCTTTGGTAACTGTTGTCATAAGTGAATTCCACCAGTGGAAAGAATTCCTCCCAATTCTTTTGTTGGTCCATCACGTACATGCGCAACATGTACTCCAAGGTCTAGTTTGTTCATTCGGTCTACTCGTCAGTCTCCGGGTGATACATAATACTGAAGTTAAGTTGGGTTCCCAAGGCCTCTTGGAAACTCATCCAAAATCGCCCAGTAAACATCGATCCTCAATCAAATATAATCCTCTTAGGCATGCCATGCAGCCTCACAATCTCACTGAAGAAAAATATATCTATGTCAGGAGCCTAATACGTCGTACAAACAAGAATAAAGTGAGCACTCTTCATCAAAGTGTCTACTACTACGAAAATCGAGTCGTGTCTCCTTGCCGTCAGTGGCAATCCAACAATAAAATCCATCAAAATAATCTCCCATTTCAATTCTGAAATAACGTGTGGCTGTAGTAATCCTGCTAGATGTCTATGTTCAGCCTTTAACTATAGACATTCTAGACATCTGGCCACATAGTTTACTATTTCTTCCTTCATTTCCTTGTAGAAGAATAAGGTTTTAAGGTCCTCCCTCATCTTCGTGACTCCCGGGTGAGCCATGTATACTGCTCTATGAAACTCTCTTAGGATCAAGCTCCTCAACTCGTCATTCGGTGGTACGTAAATATGATTTTTAAACCTCAATAATCCATTGCCGTCAAAC
This sequence comes from Picea engelmannii, assembly GCA_009831015.1. Classification (NCBI taxonomy): domain Eukaryota; kingdom Viridiplantae; phylum Streptophyta; class Pinopsida; order Pinales; family Pinaceae; genus Picea; species Picea engelmannii. The sequence continues at coordinate 16,844 of ML804841.1, read as the reverse complement.
GTAAATCCTTCAAACCTTGGTACCATCATTGTGTTTTGTTCGATAAAACCCTCGACCTCCTTGTACCAGTCATCGTCATGTTGTAAAGTTAGAATATTTTCACGTAGATTCGTCTGAAGAGGCAACATCGAAAAAATGCTTAGTCTCTGACTCAATGCATCTGCCACTCGATTCACTGTTCCTTTTATGTAAGTAATCTTGAAGTTGTACTCACTAAGCAATTTCAGCCAATGTCTTTGTCATGCATTTAGGTCACTTTGCGTAAAGATTTGTTGTAGTCCACAGTGGTCATTCCTTAGTTCAAATTTTCTTCCAACAAGGTAGTGTCTCCAAAGCTTCAAGGAATAAACGATGGCTAAAAACTCGAAATCGTGCGTTGCGTAGTTCTCGTCATGCATTCTCAGTTTCCTTGAGATGTAAGCGATCACTCGTCCATATTGTATCACCACTCCACCTAAGCCTTCCTTGGATGTTTCAGTGGATACCAAGAATTCTGTGTCCATGTCGGGGACCTTTAGTATCGACGTCGTTGTCAACATCTCCTTGAGCCCCCAAAATGCTACCATGCAATTCTCGGTCCAAACAAACTTCTTGTTCTTCTTCTACAATTTCGTGATCGAATTTGCTATTTTCAAAAATCCCTTGACGAATCATCGATAGTATCCTACTAAACCCATGAAGCTACATACTTCTGGGACATTAATTGATGTAGGCCATTAGATAATAGCCTCAACCCTTATTGGATCCATGACGATACCTTCGCCGGAGATGACATGCCCTAAGTAGTGGATCCTCAATTGATAAAATGAGCATTTGGACAACTTCCCATACAATGTTTTCTCTCAAAGACACTGTAATACCAAGCACAAGTGCTCTTCATGATCCTCCATGATCTGAGAATAAATCAAAATATCATCAATGAATACTTGGACGAACTTGTCAAAGTACTCACGGAACACCCCGTTCATCACACTCATAAATATACCTAGGGAATTTGTTAGTCCAAATGGTAAAACAGTAAAATCATAATGTCCAAACCTCTTCTTAAGGGCGGTCTTAGGGACATCATCCTCCTTGATCCATAACTGGTGATACCCTGATCGCAAATTGATTTTTGAGAACACCGTCGCACCCTTCATTTGATCAAACAGATCATCAATCCTCAACAAAGGATACTGATTCTTATTTGTTTTCTTGTTCAATTGATGATATTCCATGCAGAGCCTCCACGACCCATCCTTCTTTCATATGAAAATAACAGGTGCACCCCATGGTGACACACTTGGACGTATGAGTCCTAGGTATTGAAAATACTTTAGTTGCATTCTCAACTCCTGTAACTCTGGGGTCAAAATCCGATAAGGTGTTATCACTATCGGTTCAATCCCTAGTTTTAGGTCTATAGTAAACTCTGATTCCCTATTCAACATCATCCCAGGTAACTCCTCTAGAAAGACGTCTGCAAACTCTCTCACCACCGAAAGGTGTTCTACACCTTTCGCTACTCCCTTCTTGTTTAGTGAAAGGATCACATAAAGCTTACATCCCTTGTTCATTATCTTCCATAGCCACAAGGAAGAGATGAACCTCAGGGAAACTCCCTGGTTCCTTCCTACTATCACGTGTCTTTGTCCCTCATCATCAACCAATCTCAATCATTTCGTCTTACAGTTGAGTATTGCCTCATGTGATTCCAACTAGTCCATATTGATCATGACGTCATAAGATCCTAATATCGTGATGTATAGGTTGGCCCTGGTGAAAAACTCTACTAGGTTAAGGGTACATCCCATAACCTTTCCTCCAAACTTTTGTTTGTCTCTCGAAGCCATCTCTACGAAACTAAACTCATCATGGTCGATTTCCTTTAACTTAATCAGTTTTAGCACAAAACTAGAAATGAGACTCTCAGTAGCACTGGGATCTATCAAGACTAAGGGTCTAGTGAGTGACGGTACCTAACATCTCGAACGCAGTCGAGTGATGCTCTTCCTGGTGATTATTCACCGCTGCATGAATCTGATGGTCCTTTCCCAAAACTCCCATGGTAGTGGTTCTGGATGATCCAGATGCTCCAACCCTTTCCTCTGGGTAGTAATGCTAGTAATGTGGCTCCCCACAATCCAACACACCTTCTTCAGTCCATAAATCCTGGTACCCGAAGTAGAAGATGGATTCCAATGCTAAGGCCAACAAAAACTTGTTCACCTTAAGTTTCTCGGTAAGGGTGTAGAGCATACCGAAGCAGCTCCAAAAATAGGCCTTGTACGTAGGAACCGTACATAAACCTTGTCGTAAGGCATTTTAACTCATTGATTTGACGCTTAATGAATTCCTCAGAAGATACCTCTCATGGAATCGTTCATCGAACAATTCCCATGACATGTCTTCGACAACCATGTTTAAAAGTGGCAAGAGCGTCCTCCACCATAGAAGAGTGCTCCCCTTTAGATGAAAGACCACCATGCGGACCTTCATGTTGGAGGTATAGTCATGAATCACAAAGCGCATATCCATATTCTCCAACCATGCCTTGATGACTGCATCGTCCGGGGCACCCAAGAACTTAGGAAATTTGACCTTATCGAGTTCGCAGTGAAAACTAACAGTACAAATTGGGCACGTTATGGACCCTCAGGGGTAGGGGTGCCTCGGCCTCATCTCAGTAAATAAGGTGAGTCAAGGCCTCTGACCATCTCTAGAATGACCCTATTCATACGATCATCATCCCTCACAACAATCAATTCCATCCCAAGGGCTTTCTCCTCCCCCATGGGGTTCGACTCCAGGGGTGCGAGTACTTATGGAAGCGTCGCACCTCCTTCAAGGGAACCACTCTGTGAACCTCTTTGGAATACTCTAAATGCGATCACTGCCTAGAAACACTAAGGTTTTTAGTTAGCACTTGGTTAAAACTCAAGGGTTTACTGCAATGAAAATCCTGGCAATCCACAATTGCAGGGTTGAACCCGCTATGATACCATGTGTAACGAACCTTATCGTTATGACTTCCAATGAAGAAAAAGTGCAATTTGTTTTTACGGTATGACAACAATGAACAACTAAACAACATAACTCATGGTGGGCACCACGCCTACTAAATAGGCAACATACCACAACAACTCAGCACACGAGCATGTCAGGCAACTAGATGAACATGTGATAAACCAAGACAGATACACTGACTACCCACCTGACACAAACAAGTCAATGCCTACAAGCTAAAGGACAAGATTGACCAACCTAACACAACGGCTTGATGACTAGTAACTGGAAACCTTTACAACGCACAATACCAACCACGTGAAGGTGTTAAAAAAAACAATCGCTAACATCAATTTCAATGAACAACACCCACATCAGGAAGAACAGACTAAGGCTAGGTTATCATTCACATCTGCCCATTAGGGCGTGCAATGATCCCCTCATCAGGAATCATGTCATCATCAGGGGATAGGTGGGACACTAAACCTGGTGTAACCTAACCTATCTGGACCACAGACTCAAGACAAGATCAATGCGCTAGGAGACCGAACAACTGACAAGAAGACGATACTCACGCACCCCAGCAACAAGTTGACAAGATCCAAGACGATATCACTTGATTTAATTATGCGAATGATTGGAGGATGCTTGCTTCCTATAAGGAAACCTATAAGGTGAAACGACTATGACCAACCACCCCTTCCATCTTGACCTAAGGCGCAAGGTGAAAATCGCCCAATCCCTGTTAGCTATTAATGGTTTTAGCTATAAGACTACTAGTCTCTTGAACGTTAAGCTTGCACAAGAAGATCTACGGTTCTATTAATCCAAAGTTTACAGCTTTGTCCAACAAATCGCTAATTAACCAAAGAATTTGATGCCCTGAACACAATAAGGTGTTGTCAAAAGAAATTATGTCCATAAAATTTATGTCTACAAAATTTCTATCAAAGAAATCGCTATCCAAAATAACTCTGCCACCTCATAAATAAAATCGATGCAATCAAAATCACGTAATAAAAATTTACTTCCCAAGGGGTCCTACCTAACATCATGTCAGTGACTAATGGATAAGAATTAAGGCAAACTACTTTCATCCATAATTTAGTTGTCGATGGGTGACTATTATTGTGGTTGTCTAAAATCAAGTTGCCTAAAAGTTAATATATATATTAATACGACGTTGCCATCTATAATCTTCATATTGTTGGTTTAAAATGATACCACTGACATGAAATAAATACCAACTTCCTGTGTAATTAGCTAGAGCTTAAATGAAAACTTAGTTATCACTGTCCAAATGGTAACACTCAATGACTATCAATCAAAATTGTATGTTTATTAAATTCGTTCTATACCAACTCAATATATGATTAATAACATCATTAAATAAGGCATATTAATCGTTGTCAATAGCTAAAGTCCTCACTAATGATACGCCATCCATAATTGTTGTGCATAACAATAAGAAGGTTGTTGTGTAATTCATAGAAGGAAACGTAGGGGCATTTATTTGACTGAAGTACATGCACTAGTAGCTAAAACATTCAATTGAATGTGGACCTATATAAAAACCAAACGCAGAAATAAGAATGGCTAGCATAAATTAAAATTCACCATCAAAATTTTCCATGGGAAAACGCGGTCATACCCAATGATGCACAGTTAATTCGTTGTCTAAGGATATGGGTAATAGTATTCAAAATATACAAAAAAATTGCTAAGCAACTAATAATAAAGACGACATGATTTGATATGAAATCGCAGGAAATATGGGTACATTATAAAACACAGGTAAGGGTTTGGTAGTTGTAAATCGCAAGTCAAACAATAATGAATTTCGTTGTTTCTTTAGGAAATCTCTGGCAAAACAAAATCGCATCCAAAATATAAATCACAATAGAAGGAGTATTGTCTAAAACTCCACCATTACACCATGAACGCCCTCATTCACCAGCATGTGCAGGCATTAAATGGAGATGAATAAAAAAAAAAAATGCCAGAAGGATACCAACATTTGTTTCTAAATACTGAATATTGATTACTAACTAAATACTAAATCACAACTGAACACTAAATACTAAAATGATTATTGAATCCTGACCGAATACTAAATAACTGAATATTGAATACTAAACATCAATATAATTTATTTCAATCACAACTGAATTTTTTTTTTTAAATAAAAAGGCAAAACCTGTTATATTAAGATTTCAGGAAAGAGAGAAACTTGGCATACATATGCCAGTTGTCCTGCCTATTCAGGAAACCAGGACAACTGGCCTATCCACAACAACATGCAAAATTAGGCGTCATGTTTCGCCACCCTGCCCGAAGGAAACCAGGGTGTATGTCCATTATGATTAATAGTAGAAGAAAGTCTGTGTTGGAGCTAACTAAGCTAAGAATTGGATAACAACAACTCTGATAAACATTAACAGTAAAGATCATGGAGACCGTGAGGATAAACAAAACCTTTTCAATCGAAATTGCCGCCATTGACAGGGATGACGAAGGGCTGCACACAGGTGGGGCATTGGCACCGTGGCGTAGATTTGGAGTAGGCTATGTAGAGCATGTCTAGGCATTGGCTGACCCATACAGCTCCGAATATTTGATCCTCCACTAGGTTGCGCACTTCAAAAATCAAATTTAGGTGCTCTGGATGCAGGAACGGTGGTGAAGGTGGCAAATTCCTTTTGGTGTCCGCTTCCTTTTGAACCGATGTCACCCTCTGCTTCTGCGTGTTAGCAGTGCGCACCGACAGTGCCTCCTCAGCCTCCATTGTCTTGTAGCTTGGTGTTGTCCTCTGCGTCTACGGGGCAGCTATGCAATCCGGCGGCTCCTCCTTCATAGGGCAAGCTGCGAATTCTGCACTCAGAGCGTTGGTGGGAGTAGGAAAATCACCCAAATTGGGTGCAGTTGACGTGTTACCAAATCTCGCCAGAGGATCCCAATTGTCCAGGACAACGAACAACCTACTCTCGGAGAAGTCCAGTGGTAGGGCTATGGACAGGTCCTCTTCAACGTACATTCGATGCGGCGAGTTAGATGCAGGGGTGCCCCTTCGGTGCTTTTCCTTGGCCAAGAGCATGGCCCTAGCAAACATCTGGTGTCGTTTCCTTCGTGCATCCACTGTGTACCGGCCAACACCTCTGCAAGGTCTTCCCCTTGCCCGTGGCATGGTGAGAGCTAGGGCGAGGCCTTCTACGCAGTATTTATTCTTTGCTAGATCCAATTCAAATGCATAATGGGAAGTCCACGTAAACTGATATACACATAAACCATGGCTGCTAGCATTAAAGCCGAGAGCTTAATGCTCTAGCTGGCCGTCCCTTGCTCACGCGTGAGGATCTCCATCAGTATCCGGTGGCCGATGGAGGTGAAGGCCTTAATAACTGTCCGTAGCTGGGAGTAGGCGCCACCATAAATGGCCCCTCCGTTGGCACCTCCACATGCCCATTCTATCCACTTTTAACCCCATATGGGGGCAATCGCAACTGATTATTGAATACTAAACATTTAGAATAATCCATTTCAAATCGCAATAAACATTTGAATACTAATCAATAAAATAATCCGTTTCAATTCGCAACTAAATATTGAATTCTAAACATTAATAATCCATTTCAAATCGCAATGAACATTTGAATACTAATCAGTAAAATAATCTGTTTCAATTCGCAACTAAATGCAATGGCTTAATTTGCAGAGGTGAATTCTGACAATAGTCATGAAACACAGTGATTAAACACAAGAAAATTGCAGAGTTACAAGTGATAATCGATAAGTAACAAGACTGCACAGGAAAAACCATTTTTCGTTGTCCCAAGTAAGTTAAAGGTGCAGTCTAAAGATAATAAATCAAACCATTACACAGGGAAAAGGAAACACAGAGTAATATCATAGAGTAATGGAAGACCAGAAGTGAGGAAAAACACACAGTCAATCACCAGGAGAAGCATTAAGAAATCAACCTTAAATAATTTCCAGGAAGGGTTTTAAACGCCAAGATCAACACAAAGGATCAAAAGAGGTTCACTGTGGGAAGAAAAAATACCTTCTAGGTAATCAACACAACAAGGTGCAAGACACACTCAACCAAGGACACACAACAAAGGTAAACGACTGATAGAAACCTCCTTCGCTCATCATCCACACACATAAAAGTAAGGCTTTGAGATCCATAGGTCTGTTAACACTGAGGCAATGACCACAGATAAGGCTCCTGGATGACTTCTCAGGTGTAGACTGATGAGTTAGGGATGAAGGAAAAATAAACCACAACAATCATAATCAATAAACCTTAGGAAGGTCAAGATATGCATGGATCGAAGGCCATGGGAAATCAACCAACATCAAGCTAAGGCTATGGGAAAATTTCAATCATCAACTAGAATGCTAAGACTATCATATTCTTTACTTGATTAAGCATACAAAACTGAAAGCATAAATCATACTAACAATCTACCACACAGAAATAAAGGAAGTGTACCATTGCCCAATCGCCTTCTCTGAGTTGATGTCTCGCACGCTTCGTGCAACTCCCGCTTGCTGACCAATGAGACTTCACCGGTACCTCCCAACCAACTCTAGGGGTACTCTTCTTCCCCCTTATCCCCTTGAGCCGCAAAGGGGCCATGCACACTAACCAGAGAATCAACTAGATTGCAGCTCACCTTGCAAGGCCAAGCTACCACTCCTCACTGAGCTCGGTATCCTAACTCCCACAATCTAAGTCAGTCAAGTATAAATTTTTGTAGCGAACATTACACAAATAGAATACCTCCATCATCATTTTCATCCTTCCATTATATAGAGTTTCGAAGTCCCCTACTTTCCCAAAATCCCATTTAAATTAAATTTTAATAAATTAATTCATAATAATCCTTTCCCGTACAAGCGTCACCCATCCCCTTCATTCCTCCATAAATTAATTTCATTAATTAATTAATTACCCCTATTTCCCTCACTCACCTAAAGGCACTCCTAAAATCAATCCTAGGTGTCCCCATATCCCCTTACAAGTTTGAATGACTTTCCCCCTTATCAATTTACTAGCTGAGTTTAAATTAGAAAGTTCTTAAATGCTAGATACCTTACTAAGTTAGACTATCTACTTTTTCCATGTGTTTCCCCTTTCTTTTTATGTTTCCCGCTTTTTCCTAGATTCCTAATTACTTTAGATTTCCCTCTTTCCACTTTTTAATTAAACTCAAAAAGGCATGTGTAGAAACTTACCCTTTCTCCATTTTTCTTTTTAATGAATAAAATTTTAATTAGCATAATATAGTAAAACAATTATTTCCCCTTTTAAATTTTATCCCAAAAGATTTTTATAAATCAATTTAATTGCCTACCCCCTTCTTGTCACAAGTTTAAAGAATATTATCATTATTATTTATTTTATTTTTATTTATATCTATATATATATTTTTAAATAGATAAAATTTTACCACCAGTCATTTTTAGACCTAGACTTTATTTTTCTAGGCTGGGTGACATTTTATTAGGGGAAAAGTTTGAAATATTCTTTAACACATTATTCGCCCTAAAGACATCTAGGTTTATTCAATTATTAAATCACAACGCGACGTGCCCTTTAGGATGCACTAGGTGCTCCAAGGGTGCCACTTGCCTCTTTCCATTTCTCTTGTGCGATGTGTCCTTCAGGACGCACCACGTGCTCCAAGGGTGCCACTCGCCTCTTAACTGACTTGGTAGACATAAAAAACCCCTAGAGTCAATACTCCGCCAGGTGATCTTGTGGGAGACTAAGGTCCTTTAAGGAATAAGGCCCGTGCCTTATTGTGCGCCCCTTAGAATCATCATGAACGACTGTCACAGTCATCCCTAACAACATCGTGGGTCTTCTCTAACTAGGCAATCGTTAACCTATAATTCGAGCCACGATGGGAGTGCTAGTAGGTTGTGGTAGGGTTGTTGTCCACACCTCTCCCTCAACATCTCTGGTAGTCATGCATGACCCCTCTACTCCACATGTGATTCTGGTCGGCAAGCTATCGTCCTCTTGCATCATCAATGAATCATGTCAGAAATATATCCATATCATATCATCTAATCAATTGCACTAATATCACATATAAAATAATCAAACCCCAATGGTTCACTCCCCGATTCGATCCGAAGTCTAAGGGGTTCCATCGATGCCTCTGCATCCTCGAGGTCCAAAATCTCGCACACTTAGTAAAATCGATTCAATAACACCTGTCTATGTCAATGCAGCCAAATAACATGTCATCAATTTATAACGCCTCATAATCATAAATCAAATACCCAAAAGTATATTAATTTGGACCACTTGCAAGCAAGTGTCCTCAAAGAATAAGTTTGTTCAGTGTGCGCAAGAGCGGGATGTTACATTAAAATACATTATTACTTTAAAATGTATTATGACTTTAATAATCTATTATTGATAGATGACTTTATTAATGCATTAATACTTTAAGAATGTATTATTTTATCAATTAATTAATACATTACATTATAGTAATGTAATAATGTATTGTTAACTTATTACTAATTTAATAATGTTTTACTAAATACATTAAATATATATATGACTACATTATTAGTATATTAATAATGTATTACATTATTAGTTTATTAATAATTTAGCAATATATTCATGTATAAATTGATTAATATATTACATTATTAATCTATCAATCACTAGATTAATGTATACATTACAATAATATATTACTATATCAGTTATCTTACATTACATTATTAATGTATGAATCAATGTATACTTTAAGGTATTAATACATTATTAATGCATTATGATTTTAATATATTACATTATACATTAATGTATTAGTAGTTTACTTTATACATTACAACATTGTAATAATGTATTATTAAATACATTAAAATTAATAATATCAATTATTAAATTGAATTTTTTTTTAGCAACATTGTAACATGTATTTTGAAATTATTTTTCAATGTATTGTTGTTTAGTTAATGATAATTTTCATTATTAAAGTGTTCAAATCAATGCACCAAATTATGATTTCATTATATCTATTACTTAAATCAATGCACCTTATTATTTTCAGTTAATCATTGAAATCAATGCAAGTACTTGATTGTTTTAATTTAACATATACAGTATAAGTGCTAAAATCAATGAACCATATTTTTATTGAAATCAATGCATTAAAACAATTTCCTCTTTGTTAGGTTGTAAACCTCAACTAAGGTGGAATGACGGAAATCCTTATATATGACTCTTCTCCTTCCATATGACTCTTCTTTTTATAGCTTGAATTTTTTCATTAAGGCATGGCAACAAAAAAAACAACTAAATCCAAGAATGAAACCAAGTGAATAGTAATTCAAGCAATGCCTTAATATTCCACGTTACTTATTTTGAGACTAAGCATGATCTACCTACTTTATAAAGGGTACTTCATTAGTTTATATGTCCACATTAATAAAATTGTGATACACACTACATTCAAATTAGGTCAATTAACTAGAAATCATTTATTATTTGTCACATTCTATTGTGTTCGCAACAACCCCCCTTTACTTTTCCATTTACAAGCGAAAGGAAAGGCCCTCCCTACTAAAATTTCAATCCTATTTCCTAATCATGTGTTGCTTGAGCTTAATTCTATTTCTTTTCTTATCTTGAGGGAGTTGGGGGTTAATTTGGATTGATGATTATCTTTGATGGATGTTCATTCTTCCTTTCGGTTTGATGATTTCAAATTTCTTCGTGATGTTTCGTTGACATGTGTATGATGGAATTGATGCGTTATATTCAGAATTTTTGTTGATTCTAAAGTTATTGATGACCCTATGTGGTTGCAAGGTTTGGTGAACATTCTATTAGATGTATTCAATAAGTTTACTATCGATTTTTTTCTAATTGTCTAATTCAAATAGTGCATCCTCTTGCTGGCATGCTATGATTAATATATTCAACTTGTATACTGTCACATGTAGATCTTAATCTTTTGTTTCAAACTCTAAGTCTAAATTGCCTAATTATTGATCCTTGTTTTGAGTTGAGACTAGACATATGTATTTTCAGGACATTCATTTACAAACACCATGTTATCACTGAATAAACCTAACACTCTTTTATAAATTGGCTTAAAGGAAAGGAATATACTACTTATAATATTGGAAAATCTGCTTTTTCATCGTATGGATGATATCATTCTTCTTCTTTCCAGAAGCATTTTTATAGAACCACGTCATTTGTGTGACTGCCCTAGCCTTGAGAGGCTTGTGGGGGAATCTCTTGATCCTTGTACACAACCGTGACTTTGGTTCTTATCAAGTTTCTCCTTACGGGAAGAAGATTATCTTGGCTTGTAGTTGTCTCACTATCTAAAGCTCCCAAGGTTGTCAAAACCACCTTTTGTGCAAGTGTGTCCCTGAACCTTTTCATACTAACCTATATTGATTCCTCTTTGGTGTCACCTCTCTCCAAAACCCAAGCCAAAAGGTCTATTGATACTCTTGATTATCAGTCCTTCGAATGGAGTTGCCTGATGCATTTTCCCTATCTATTGCAAGCATGGTGGTATGATGTAAGGATCTTTTCCTTGACCTGGTTGTACTCCCTCTCTTCATGATATTAGCATGTCTTCCCTCTTAGATGTGCATATTGAGTGGAATAGCTTTTGATGTATGCCTCGTTGGATTTGGTGTATCATTTCCACTCGTTGCTACTTGCAACGTTAAAATGTCACACAAAGTGTTGTATACTTCACCTCCATCTATTTATTTTTGTCACAACTTATTCTCCACATGCTTCATTTCCATATGTCCTTGATCCTCTCCATAACATCTGGTTTCTTAAATCCTACCTTATCTCCTTTTTCTAAATTTCATCCCCTAGGTGTGAAACCCCGAGGGGGCACAAAACCTGGACTTGTGTAATTTGGGTATAATTTTCTAACTTGTAAGTTAATGTAATTTTATTTTATTTTTCTTTATTTTTGAAAATATTTTGTACATACTTTATTTTAATTTTTTTTTTATTATAATTTTTTTTTTGTAAATTATTTATGTTTATTTTACCATGGTTTTGAAAACCACATGGTATTGCTTGTGGTCTTCCCCCATGGTTTTTACCCCTAATTTGAATTAAATAAACAAACCATTTGTTAGTGTCTTGATTAAAACCTAGGGTGTAAATATACATATTCATTTTAATTTAATTTTTCATTATTTTTATCTTCATTTTCATTTTTTAATTCTAATTTATTTTTCCTTTTTTCTTTTCAAGCCCTAACATGTACATATATTTGTTTACTTTTTTTTTTTTTTTCCCTTACCCACTAGAAACCTAACATACTAACCCATGCCCATCGTTATTGGCCCTCACATGTGCTTAATGATATTTCCATGAGAAATCAACGATCAAAACACATCTTCTTAATTTTTGGAAGGCCTTCCTATTTTCTAGGATTTCCTATTTTTTAGGATTTCCTTTAGTATATAATCCTATTAAAAAAATATATTATTCCCAATGCCTTGAAATTTGTAGTATATTATATTGTAATATCAACAATTTTTATCTGAATATTAATTATATTTGTGGAAAAGTGTGTGATAGAGGGGGCTTAGTCAAAGGTTTTTATCAAGTCAATGCAAGGAGTGAATTGATCATCGAGAGAAGTCAATGGAAATGATTTAGGTGTATATTGTTCGCCACCCATCTATTCCATGGGCTCAAAAAATAGTTTTCCATCTTGGCAGTGTTTTGGTAAATTTTCAGGTTCCAAACTTTTGGGGTTGTTTTGAGGCCCTAAACGACGTTTTTTGGGGATTTGGGGCCCAAGTTATTGCCAAAGGCACTTACCTGGTCTATTTAAAAAAAAATTCTTCTCGGCTAGACCTTTCTAATGGTGTATCAAGCACCTGAAACAAAGATAGTAGGCAAAAGTTATGCCCCTGGGAAGTTGACGTATCAACTATCCACATCTTCTGGGGTTAGGGTTTTGGATTTTACTTATGTTAAAAAGGCATTTGGAGCCTCATTGTAATGATCATCTTATTTCAAATGTGATTAGTCATCAAATCTCTTCTTAGAGATAAGCTACCACCATTCTAGTGAGTCTTTCACTTAGTAATTTTACAGAGTTTGTACATTTTTTCTCATTAATAGAAATTGTGTATTACTGTATATTTTGGCCTTCGGTTATATTTTTGATATCCCTATGTTATATTATTGTTTTTCTTTCAATATATCAATATATTTCTTTGTTATATCTCGGCTCTCATTTTATGTCGAAAATAATCTGGATCAATGGTATCAGAGCAGGATGCTCTTGATCGTTTTTCAGTGTATGTCCCCGACAAGGTCTGAGTATAGCAAGTTGGGTCTCAAGCTTGTCTCTCTTGAGGATAATTTCTCTCACATGCCCAAGAAACCCTCCACGGTGTAAGAAAATATAAACGAAGGAGAAGAAGATTATATTAATCTGTTTCTTGAGCAAGCTCTCATGCGACAGAGGGATGAAATGATAGAGAGTTTTTCCCACATCCTTCAATGCATGCCGATAACAATCGATACAACTTCATCGAGAGGCCAATTTGGAAGAACATCTCCTTTCAAGGTACAGGTTAATTTTTATATTCTCGTATTTGAGGGTCAGATAGATGCAGATGCACTAGAAAAATGGTTAAATATGATAGAAGGATATTTCTCTCTTCACCATTTTTGCGACAGGGAAAATATCACCTCCGCACTTCTTAAGGATCTCCCCCATGTCAGACATTGGTGGGAAACTTACTGGGAGAAAATTTCCATAGAGGAGTTTGGAATATATGGGGCCAAGACAACTTGGGATTTTTTTGTGGATGTCATAAAGGAACAATATTACCCTATTGGCAACTATGAGGACCAATATATGAGATGGACCACACTGCGGCAATAAAGAGGCCAAGCAGCTCCAGAGTTCACCAATACATTCCATACCTTGCACACCAAGATGAGTATCAAGGACTCTGAACAACATTTGGTTCTAAAATACCATGGGGCTCTACGCAGATACATCCAAAATGAAATGAATTTTCTGGACATCTCATCACTTGGTTCTGTTTATCGATATGTTGTTAAAATCAAGCAGAAGTTTAAGCACCAGAAAAAATGCGAGTTTGGGTCTATAAATATGCAACAACCAAAGTATGATAAATATGGCCCTAACAAACAACCTCTCGAAAACTAGTCCACGCCACAGGAAAAGAAGGGTCACGGGAAGATGAAGAAGGACACTAAAAAATGGTTCGATTTCCACAAAATCCCCTGGCACACCAGTGATGAATGTCACTCAAAACAATCATTGTTGGTTGAGATCAAAGACAAGGAGCCGAACCTTGATTTAGAATCTGATTTAGAAAATACTGATAGAAGACAGATCATCAATGCATACCCCACTGTTATTTTCACAACCAACCAAAAGAATGAATATATCTTGAAGAGGAGGAGTGCCTTTTTCATTCAAAGATGTGGGTTAAGGGGACCCGGTTGAATTTTTCTATTGATAGAGGAAGCCAGAAGAACCTCATCTCAACAAAGGTCATCAAACAGTTGGGATTTTTGACAACACCACACTTGCAGCCATACAACATCGGGTGGCTTCGCCAAGGATGATATCTTCATGTTAGCCAGTTGTGTCGATTGTCATACAACATCCAACCATTCAAGGATGAGGTATTATGTGATGTTGCCTCACTGGATTCCTATGATATTCTCTTGGGCCAACCATATATGTGGAAATGCCATGATGTTTATGAGTCTCGACCTCGCAGTGTGATTGTTTCTCTGGGGGGTCATGTCTATAGAATACTAGAGGTAGTTCCAACTATTGTTCCACCTAAACAGTGTCCCAAGGTATTATCTTGTGTTACAAAATTCAACTTCTTCATAATCTATTCAAAAGGTGAACACAAGGGCACTACAACCACTACAACCTCGCCCCAAGAACCTTTTATCCAACAAAAACAACTCGACAAGTTTGAAACAAAGTGCAAAGATTCCTTCTGCACACAATCCTCTCATGTAGCTTGACTTGTTGAACAAACTCAACCTTTCCAACAACAGGTTCGTGAAAACCTTCCAAAAACCAAGCAACACGATGTCTCCAGCAAGGCAAACAACTCACCAAGATTCAGATTCAACAAACGCTTCCCCCTCTCCCCTGGGAACACAACACAATGGAGACCATTTCTTCCTAAAGAGGGAGGATTGATCTAGGTGGATATCAGTGGCCAACCACCTATTCCATGGGATCAAAAAACATTTTTTCATCTTGGTAGTTTTTTGATAGTTTTTTGGGTTCCAAACTTCTAGGGCCATTTTGAGGCCCTAAACGACATTTTTTGGGGATTTGGGGCCTAGATGACTACCAATGACACATGCCTAGTCCAGTCGAAAATTGTTCTTATTGGTTATACCTTTCCAACGGTGTATCAAGTGCCCCAAATGGAGATCGTATGAAAATGGTATGCCTCGAGGAAGTTGATGTATCAACTACCCCCATCGAGGCCCGCAAACCTTTTGGATTTTCATCTTTCGGGGTTAGGGTTTTGGATTGTACTTATGTTAAAAAGACCTTTGGATCCTCATTGTAACGATCATCTTCTTGAAAATGCGAGTATCTGTCGCATCTCTTCTCAGAGATAAGTTGCCACCATTCTAGCAAGTCTTTCACTCTGTAATTTTACCGTCTTTGTACATTTTCGCTCATTAATAGAAATTGTTTATTATTGTATATCTTGTCCTCTGGTTATATTTACAATATATATATGTTATATTATTGTTGTTATTTCAATATCTTAGTATATTTTTTTGTTGTATCTCCACTCTCATATCGTGCCAAAAATAATCCAGATCAGGCAATGAAGTGATCGTTGTCCGGATAGCTCATAAGAGACGTCACCAGACCTACCTTACCCCTTACTGTAAAAAATGGATAACAACCATGATTTTGATATTTAAATTTTAATGGGTTATTTTATTAATATCTATAATGAAGCATGCAACCCTTTTAAATATTATTTAATATTATTCTTTTTAAAGTCCATGCATTATCTGTGTGAACATCGTCATTACCTCATTGTCGTCGAGGAGTGTTTCCATTGGTGAAAAAGACATGAAAATCATTGTGAATGAGCTCGTTTTCGAGAGTGATCTCATCATTGATGATGTGGAGTGGAATGGGAGTTAGAATATGTGTTCATACCCTAACGTTGTCACCTTTGAGGAAAATATATTATATTATATTGTATTGTATTGTATTTTGTTTTTGTTTTTGGTTTTTTGTATTAATTTTATTTTGTTATTTATTATTTTATTTTATTTTTAATTTAATTTGATTTATTTATTTATTTTATTTTATTTTATTAATTTTAATTGTTAATTTTTCATTAGCTACTAGTTTCTCATAGTTAGGATGAGTAAACAACCTCAATAAAAAAAAAGAAAATTAACTAAATTGTGCAGCAAGACACATGTCCCATGCCCACCTAGTTTCTTTATAAAACAATCTCTAGGGGTTGAAAATTTTAAATCGTTAAGTGTTAAAATTTCTTATGCGTGTGGGATTCCTTTTTTGGAGGTTGAGGATCAACGTTCAGATTCACCCACAGGCTAAATCAATGGTTGTTGAACAATGTTCTTGAAATGGGCATAACATTTTCTATAAGTGTCGAAATTGGGTACATGATACCTCATTGGAAAGGTATCATACAAAGGAATGCAATGGAAGAGGTCTCCCACCGAGGAAGGTGACTGAGAATTTCAGAAAATGCATAAAATAATAGACCACTAATTTGGGGGCAGAAATGACTATGCATACTTGAGGAAG
>ML804840.1:179393-207342 GCA_009831015.1 Picea engelmannii | reverse complement strand
TTTGAGGATCTCCGTCTACATTCCCTAATGACCAACCATAATACTATTCTATGGTGTCATCCCTGTTCTCTCACCCTGCGCAAAGTCCCCTCTGCTCGTGGGCGTTAATGGCTCCCTTCACCTTCAACGATTTGTTGATTAATTACTCATGGTTGCTGCGGATTTCGCTAAGTTTCTTCGACTAGCTCTTCAGATCGCTCGTCCTTCACCCTGGTTGGCTCTCCTCTGCTCTTTTCGCCCGTGCCTTTCCTCCTATCAACCTTTGCTTTTGCTTGTCTGGCGCAGGCTCGCCTCTTCTACTCTCGAACCTCCACTTCATCATGTGGCAGAGGTCCAGAGCTCCTTGCTCTTGCCCAATTTGCACCTTCGAAGACCTTCAAGAGCAGTTTCGATCACTTCGAATAGATTGCAGGAGGATGGAGGAGCGCATAGACATACAACATCGAGAGGTTCAGCAGGAAAATCAGGGGATTCGTGAAAATTTGGCAGGCCTCCAGTCCCAATTGCAGTAGCAAGAAATCCGCCATAACCAAGAACTGACGATAGTTTTAAGAGGAGTCAATCGAAATACAAGACAGATTGGGGCCTGGAAAATCCTCATCAATCAACACACTCAATTGGCACTAATGAATCTTAGCTTCCCTCTTCTTTTCACTCTGTAGCCAGTAACGACCATCATGTTCCCATAGCACCAGGCTTTGTAGACCGCTACCACGTAGAGGAGAACCTAGACCGTCAACACGCAAAGGAGAACCCAACATAGGCGAATTTAGAAGCTCGATCGGCAGAACAACAGGAAGATCCCGGGAAGCTTCATAATTATTAACCAAGTCTTTTATGAAATGTAAAAATTTTTTGTTGTTAAATGTGTATATCGTCATTTTTACATGGCGGAACTGCAGCTTAGATGGACCAGCTATTATAGTTTTCACCAACCTAGATAGACATTTGTGCTCTTTTGGAAGTAGCAGAGGTGCTCACACCCTGCCACATGTATTTTTTTGAATTTTCAAAACCTTCTTTTTAATATAAATATCCCCAACCATTTCTATTAAAAAAATTAAAAATTAAATTTGAATTAAAAACTTCAATAAAAATAATCATATCAGTAAAAAAACAACTTTTTGACATAACATTATTGGTAGGTTTTTTTGGGGTTAATAATTCAATTTTTTCTTGTTTATTAGAAAATAATCAAAAAATAAAACCTTTCGTTTTGTCCATTTTTTTATATAATAATAATAATTATAATATATTATAGCAATATGCAATATTTATAAGTGTACTAGTTTAAATATTTTAGGTTTTTTGTTTTTTTATAATTAATATTAAAATTTGATTATGTAATTGTTGATAAAATGACATTTTTTCATTATTTAAATTATATTTTGAATATTATTCAACTCCTTGAAAAATCTTTAAAATATTGGAATTGTAAAATTTCAACAACTGAAATATACAATTTTAATGATACTTTTAAATTTCAAGAAAAAGTAAAAAAACTAATCAAAAACTATATAAAAAATAAATAAATAAATTGATATGAGAATTATGAGAAGAGTTGAAGTCTAAACAATGATTAAAGGGAGACTAAACCTTTTATCAAGTAACATAACACATATATATTGTTTTTCACAATTTTCCAATAGAAAATTGGCTCAAAATTATATTAGTGTATAATTACTATTCTATCACATATCCATAAAAACTCCATCTAGACACTATTGTGTCTCAAATACCATCCAAAAAGGATCTTTACAAAAAGCACTATATCATAGCTAATGCTAAATATTAAAAGTTCATCCTCTCCTCAAAAAAATATCAAATGACTTTGGATCCATGATCCAACCCCTGAACCTACTCATAAACAAGAGGAATTAAAAAAGTTTTAAATGAAATTGTGAACCTGTCGTCCCTCTTTCCCTAGTGAAGTAAGTTAATTTGTCTTTCGGTTCCAAAAGGGCTTGTTTTGATAGTTTATCTACTTCCTTGTTGAATTCTCTATATAAATGATGAAAGTTAATTTCTTGAAATAAAGTAGTCAAATCCTTGGTTCTGAGCTTCCATCCTTTGATGTTGATAACATGTAAATTACCTTTGAGATTTAACCAATCTATAACTACCTTTGAATCCCCATTAACTATAACTTGCTAATATTCCAAAGATTTGCAAATGTAAAGGTGGCCCATACGCCCATAAACTCTGTTTTAGTGTTTGTTTTTTCACCCCAATTGATATACCATCTATATACAGTAGACTCCGGAAAATTAATAATTCCCCAGTTCCACATATCAGACCACCCTGTTGTCGACGCCTCATCAAAACATGCAATAGTATAACCCTCAATCTGTGTGATCGGACAGGCTCTTATGGTTTCAATTTTTGTGTGTTTTTCACAATTTAATTATCAAAAACATAAAATATCGCATAACCGGGATAAAATCTCACAATGGTGAGCCAAAAAATTAAGAAAGAAGAATGTCCGTTCGTCCTGGCCCACACGCTCTAAGTGGAACGGCATACATACTTTCAAACTTCAATAATTATCTCATGATGGAAACAGGGCAGTCAGTAGATTTGATTCCAAAGTTTAACCCAGATTACTGTGACAGATTACAGATTCTATGGTTGGAAAAAGAATATCACAGTGATTAGCCACAAACTTAAATAAATAAGGAAAATGTCTAAAATATACACGCATTTCTCAAAAAAAATTCTATATTACGTGGCGAGTTCGAACCTGGTCCAAGCCATGGCCCGCCTAAACGTTTAGGGACACACGTCCGACAGTAATTATGAGCCAAACATTTAAATAATAAAATTGTCCAAAATGACAAGCTTCGAAGTCGCGACGAAACACGTAAGAAAATTCGAGAAAATGAGCGGATGGTTGGGATATTCTGTTTTAATTTTTTTTCGTATTTTAAATGTTTTAAGTTTTAGTGTTTTAAAATATTTGTTTGAAATTTTGTGAGCAATTGTTGGACCTGTAAATTTGAGTGATTAATTTTATATAATTTGAATAATTTAAAGATTTTCAACATGTTAAATCCATTTTTAAATTTAAAAATAAATTTTAAACAACGAAAAAAAATGATTTTATAATAAATTCCAACCTAAAAAACAAAACTTAAAACACTTAAACAATATCTAAATATTTTTCTTTCTCTATAAAAAAAAATTAAAAAATTAGACCACTTTGATCATAGCCAAAGACTGAAGTCCAAAGAGAAAAATAAAAACAATATATTCGTTGTTCGTTAAACTTGGTTGGTCTTGACCCGTCTTTTATATATTTATCTATACAATGTGAGTATTAAATTGGCATAAAAAAAAGCGATTTAATAAATAAATCTTGATTTTCTTATACCAAAATCTAAATATTTTTTATTTATATTGTGTGACTATTAAATAGGCATCTATCACTAGCACAACCGCTAACTCGCAGCTGGTGAACGTCTGATTAAATCTGTGATAGTATGGAAACGTGGCTTGTCTAATACGTGTAATTTCCAAGAATGAAATTGAAGGAGTGCCTGCTAAACTGCTAAACGTGGTAATCTCAAAGGTTAATTATTTAAACGTGGCAATCATATGATGTTTTTGTAATTTCTTAATATGATTAGGTAAATGTTAAAAAGTAAACAAGTTAACTGATGCATTTGTAAATGCAAGGAAGTTATTAACAATAAATCTGACTCATTGATTTTGGAAGACGACTAAGAATATACCGGCATCTTCAATTTGTAGCCAGTAGATTATAATTTAAGATTAAAAGATGATTAATTATGCCCATCTCCAATAAATATATGACTTTCACATAATAAAAACGATTTAATAAATAAATCTTAGATTTTCCTATACCACAATCTAAAACTGAGAAGGTAGCACAATAAAGTGGGTCATAAAAGCTATTTGATTTTCTTATACCAAAATCTAAAATTGACCTATGACTGATAAAGTGTGTCTATGCGGTGTCTCATTGAAGTGTCAAATACGCGGTATGACTTTGAAAAATGTGAACGAAGAACACGGATCGTGGATTCTTGTCAGAAAATCAAATGACACTTTTACTTTTAATTCAGAAGTATCTTTTATACATAGAGAATTTCCAAAGAGATTTTTATAAATATGTAATATTTGAAAGCGTTGCATTTTTTTTTATTTTTTATTTTTAAAGCTAATTTGGAATGTGGTAAAGGATCATTTGAACATTTTCATGGCCATATTCCATTTTAATAAAAATTTAAACTCTTTTTTTAGTTAGGGGTAATTTTGAATATTTTGATATGGGTAAATATTCTTAAGCAAATATATAAGTTTGTTTGGTGAAAGGTTTAATTAGTTTTTTTATTTTTAAATGATAATTCTTTTAGTTATGATTTAATTACAATATATGTAAGGTAAGATGCTCTATTATGTTGGGAGGTGGGAATGGGCTCTGCGGTTTCTCTCCACACTAAGGTCCACGCTTGCAGTTAACTTTTTTTGGTCTCTCTTTACAAACACTTTCGGTAAGAATCAGAACTCTTCTTAGGTTTTCATTGTTTTTTTTCCGCAGAGGCTCGGGCGTTTTTCTTTCCCGGCCTCCGCACAGTCTGCAGCTGCACTAAACCGCGTAACGACCTAGGTTATCAGACATGGAATGATGAGAGTTAGCTATGGACAAGGCGCCAAAACACATTGCCTCTCCACATCCTTCGAGCGGGGTAGACCCTGGACTGGGGTTCCTGACAGATGATTTTTCATCACTCAGACAGGCTTTGTTTTCTCCCCCGGAGCCTCCTCGCCCCCTTACTGGTAAGCAGCCTACCACCTTCTCACCTTCCAGGAATGATTCTTATCCTGGTTGTTTCTGGTCTTTCTTAGATTTTTTGGCTTTGGACTCTCTTGTCTCAGAAGGAGGCCTCCCCTCCTCTCTTAGTTCTCCAAACGATCTAGCACTGGACTGGCTCTCTCAGGCGGAAGAGGGTTTTCTTCACTCTCCGTCCTCTACTAGCCCAGATCACGAAGGAAGCGGTTTTTCACCAGGAGGCGCAAAGGCCCGTGTCGTCATAGGGTTTTCCCACAGAAGCGAGGCGTTTTGTCAAGCGATCTCTCAGGAGTTTCCAATCCCCTCCAAAGGGTATATTTCTACTCATCTTGACGTCGAAGAATAGAGGGGTTTCACTCAGGAAAGAGGGGTTTTCTCCCCTACTTTTAGACCGAAGGACTCCTCGAATACTAGGGGACTCCATAGTGCGCGGCCTAAGCAGAAAAGGAAAGGACTCAAATCCAAAGGGAAAGTGGGTAACCTTGTGCTTGTGGAAGAGATAGGCATGAACATGGTTGTGCAACTGTCAAATCAGACTTTAGTTGGGAGAGCCAGTGGCAGGTCCTTTGCTCTCAAAACCATTGTAGAGTGGACCCATTCGGTATGGGATGAACACCTTGGCTATGCCCTTGAGGTAATTGAATTAAGCATAAACTAGTTTGCCTTTAATTTCCTTCAACTAGAACATGCTAAATGGGCTTTGGGAAAAAAATTGAGCGTCAATAATTCTCCCCTCCTCCTAAAGCCTTGGAACCCACTTTCGATGCAAGCAGAGAGAAACTAAACAAAATCCATGTTTGGGTCCGACTACTAGCTCTTCCACTTCAGTTCTGGTCTCTAGACTACTTCAAAGCCATCAAAAATTGCCTGGGTGATTTTCTTGAAGCAAACTTATCCTTCGAGGAAACTAAACAAAGAAAAGTCTCAAGAATTTTAGTCAATCTAAATGTCAGAGAAGGGCTTGGAGAGGAAATTGACTTAAGTTGGGGGAGCTTCACACATTCCCAATAACTGGACTATGAAAACGCCCCCTTTAGATGTCGTTGATGCCATCAGTATGGGCACCTGGTGGCAAACTGCCACCTTCCCCTAAAAACTAAAGGATGCACTTTCTACAAAGCCAATTTAAAGGCTTCGACTCAAGTTGGTAGAAACAGGCATGAAACTGGTTCAGAAAAGGCATCACCACTTTCATCGGTTCCAGTACAATCCACAGAAGCCACAAAGGAAATGGATCAGAAGGATTGCTCTCCTTCACCTAAAACACAAATGGAGGAAGGACATAAGAAAACAAGCCTCACTACTCTTGATTCATGAAGCTCAAGGACTCTGGTCTCGGGTAATCCTCTACTATCTTCTCCTCCTATTACTATTTTAATTAAAAAATTGACACTATAGGGCAATGAGTGGTTGGAGGCCCTGAAAAACCTGTCTTTAAACAATGTATCTTCGTTGTTCCCTGAGAGAATCTCAGACTCTTACAAGGCATCCTCCCTCTCGGATGACCTACCCTCTCCCAAGTGACTTTGCCTTACAGAAGAAGCCTCCTCATCCTCCTCCCTATCAAACGAGTCTTCTACCTCCCACTACTTTCTAAGATCTCAAAAAGGTGCCCCTTCCATGGGAGGACTGGGAAAGGAGGAAATATCCTCCCTGGACAAGGGAGGCCGCGAGAGAAAATCCTTGTTATCAAAAGCTCAATCAAAAGGCAGGATAAATCTTCTGGTCGAAAAACAAAAATCAATTGAACGGGCACTTAGAGCATTAAGGCCCCGGGGAAGGGTTCTGGGATTAAGATTATGTCTTTCAACTATAGGGGTTTGGCGGGTGCCCTAAAAAAACCTTCCCTAAAAAGGGTGATTTTGACAGAACACCCGGATGTGTTACTCCTACAAGAAACAATGGGGGTAGGTGATGAGGTAAAGTCTAGCTTGGAACTTCTCCTCCCAGGATGGAAGTTTGTTATAGTGGATGCTTTGGGCAAGTCTGGGGGTCTGGCCAATTCAAGCCATTAACTCTTGGGGACTGGAATCTGGACTTGGTATCACGGTTTTGGCCCTGGATCTTAAGGATGTATTACATATCCTAAACATCTATGGACCCTATCAGAACATAAAACCTTTTTGGGACTCTCTTCTCACAAAGTCTTTCTTTAAAGAGTTGCTAATTTTAAGGGGAGATTTAAACCTCAATATGGGTCCTTCAGAAGTGTGGGGGGATAGTGCCAAGCCCGACCCTCCGGCATATTTTTTCTCTCATAAATTTGCGGAGTTCATATTATCGTACCTAGACCTTATACTGCTTAAGCCTACCTGGAAAAACAACAGGGCAGGAGTAGAAGGAGTTGCAAAAATACTGGAACGGTTCTTGATAACCGACTCCCTTTTGGATAAACACTTAACTTTAAAGCAGTGGATTGGTTTTGGAGGCTTGTCAGACCACTATCCAATCTTCTTAGAATTCAGACAGGGTTCTGAGAAGCCATCCAACCCCTTTAATATTAACAAAACTTGGCTAGAAGATGACTCCTTTCTCGAACTGATAAAGGAACATTGGATCCCCTTTAGACAAAATCTTCCTTAGTCGACAACTTTCTAGTTCGCAGAAAATCTGAAAAGGATCAAAGAAGTGGTAAAACCCTTGGCCTCTCAAAAAAGGAAAAATGAGGACAAGGAATTAAAAGAAATCGAACTTGTTTTACAAAGATTCTTGGAAGAAGAGGGGGGAACTTTCGCCACAACTGAGTCAAAAATCAATCTTCTCCAGCTGGAAAAAAGGAGGAACAAACTACCCAAGGAGAAGGAAGAATCCTAAAGATTAAAGAGTAGAGCTATCTGGTTGGAGAGTGGAGATGAAAACACAAAGTTCTTCCAATCTTTTGCCAAAGGAAGGAAAAATATCAATACCATTTGGCAATTGAAGGACTCGACAGGAAACTTGGAAACAACTTTTGAAGGATTGTCAAAACTGGGGAAAAATTACTTCCAAAATATTTTCAAAGTAGAGACCTAAGCTACTATAGAAGAACTAGTTCAAGTGGCACATTTTTTTCCCAGATTTGTTGAGGAAACATACAATCGACTACTTATGGAAGAAGTTACAGAAAAGGAACTCCTGGAAGTGCTTCACAGTTTCCAAAAAGATAAAATCCCAGGGCCATATGGATGGACTATTGAATTTTTCTTGGGCTGTTATGAGGTTGTAGGACCTGATTTGCTAAAGATGATCGAGGACACTAGAATTTCAGGATGAATTCCTCAGAGCCTTAACCCAATGTTCTTAACACTTATCCCCAAGATGGATAACCCGAAGACTCTGGATGACTTCAAACCAATCTCTCTTTGTAATTGCACCTACAAGATCATCTCAAAAGTAATTGCTAGAAGGATTAAAAGAATCCTATCTAAAAATATTTCGAAACAACAGTTTGGCTTTCTGGAAGGAAGATAAATCCATGAAGCCATAAGTATATTACAAGAAGGACTTCACAGCATGAAGACAAGAATTTTAAAAGGAGCAGTGTTAAAGATCAACCTTTCAAAAGGATATGATAGAGTAAGTTGGTTGTACATTCGATTATTACTTACTCATCTAGGTTTTGATGTTCCCTTCATAAATTGGGTCATGAACTGCCTTTCTTCGGCCTCCTTTGCGGTCCTAATAAATGGCTCAGATTCTTCCTTCTTTTCCTCAGAAAGAGGTCTAAGACAAGGGTGTTCCTTATCACCACTTCTCTTTCTCTTAGTAGCGGAAGGACTCAACAGAGCAATCACGCATGCAAAGAGTGCAGACATCTTCTTTGGAGTCAAAATATCTCATGCTCTATATCTCACACATCTACTTTTCGTGGACGATATTTTAATTTTCAGTGGAGGATCCAGAAGGGAAACTGAGGCCTTAAGGAATGCTCTTTCTCTTTTTTCAAAAGCAACAGGGATGTAAATCAATGACAGAAAATCATCGCTCTCTACACATCTCTTATCTGAAGAAGAAGAGCAATCCCTCAGGTTAATTTTCCCCTTTGAAAGGAAGACTTTAGACGATGGACTAAAGTACTTGGTTTTCTACTAAAACCGAATGATTACAGGAAAGAGGATTGGAAGTGGCTTTTGAAGAAAATGGACAAAAGACTAAATACTTGGAATCATCGGTAGCTTTCACGCGTAGGGAGACTGGTTCCAGTGAAATCAATTTTGGAAGCCATATCGGTTTACTGGATGTCCCTCTCTTGGATCCCCAAAGGAATTCTTGAAGCAACAAGAAAAATCATCTCAAAATTCCTTTGGAGTGGAAAAAAAGAAGCTCATGTAATCCCTTGGGTCCGTTGGGATAAAATTGTCATCCCAAAACAAATGGGAGGTTGGGGCCTAAAAAATATTTTCCTCTTTTCCAAAGCACTAGCAGCCAAGGGGGGATGGCGCATTATAAACAGTACTAGCCTCTGGACAAAGGTCATTATTCAAAAATATATTGAGCCAGTCCCACTGGAGTTTTGGATCAGAAGTCAACAAAAATCCAAAAAGGGGGCCTCGGTGATCTAGAAATCAATTTCAAACGCTTTCCCACTAATTGAAAATGGTTTAGCCTGGAAACTTGGTAACAAACACCGGTTCAAAATAGGGAATGACCCTTGGCCAGGGAGTGAAGGTAAACACATACTTTCAGAATAGTTAATACAACATCTGCATTCTTTGGGTTTTACTCATTTAAACAACATGGCGGACCATAGTCGCTCCACCTTATGGTCACAGGGATGGATGGATGCAAACAGGCTGGGTTTAAGTGAAGAAGAAATACTAGAGCTGGAAAGATAGATTTTTTTATCTAAAATCCTCACACATAAGACTCATGGATTGTGAAGATGAATTAATTTGGGAACCGACACCCGCAGGGATTTATTCTCCAAAATTTGGTTATCTAAAATATAACTCGGATTTAGGCCTCCTAGAGCCTGTTTGGTGGTGGAGAAAATAGTGGAAGATCAAAATTCCTGCAAAAACAAGATTGTTTATGTGGAATGTCCTGCAAAATAAAGTTCTGATTTGGGATAACCTTCAGAAAAGAAACTTCTTTGGCCCTGGTTGGTGCTCTCTTTGCAAATTTGAAGGAGAGAATATTTTACACCTCTTTCTAAAGTGTAGGTTTATCACCAAAGTTTGCACTGAAACCTCCAGACTGTTAGATTTGCAATATGTTTGGGAAGGTAGGGACTTGGAACACTCCTGGATTTCTTGGTGGAAAACAAAAGGTTTCAAACATTTAAGAGCTCTTCCTTTATTGGTCATCTGGGGTGTTTGTCTCGCTCGAAATTCCTTCATCTTCAAGGGAGTCCCTCCGTCTCCAGAGATCACAACAGCCAAAAGCATATCTCTACTGTCCTCCTTCCTCACATAGATCCCTAGACCCTCTTCTAGGCAACCAAAAGAGATCGAGATTGATAGTTCTTCCCCCTAGGGTTTTTTTGATGGAGCTTCTCAACAAAACATTTGTGGAGGATGTGGAATCCTCTTTCTTTTAGCATCACACTACTTTACTATGACCTTTGGTTTTGGGCCAGGAACAAACAACTTTGCAAAACTTTTGAGCCTTAAACTACTCATTGCCTTCGCCATTGAAAAGGCTTGTCTCTCTTTAAAATTTTATGGAGACTCTCTAAATTTCATATACTAGATAAAAGGCACCCAAAGATGCTTAAACACAAGACTCGTTGTCTTAGTGGAAGACATTGCTTGTTTACAGACCTCATTTGACACCTTTGTTTGACAACGTGTCTACAGGGAAAATAATAAAGAAGCATACCAACGGTTGAAAGAGTGGATTAATTTGGCTATGGGCCAATGGAAAATAATCGAACAACACAATGAACAAGCATATGAATATATGCATCGATCTTTTTTGGATTAAACAACATTTCAACAAAAAAAATATTGTGCAACCTTTATGCATGATATATGCAAAAAATAGACCTTAATGAGGATCGGATGAAGCACATACAACAACACCTGTGTTTAGAAAGTCTAAAGAAACAAAGTTTATTTTTGTGGAAGTTACAAATTGCAGAAGCACTCTAGAAATGCAAAAGATAGCAATCAACTATAGTCTCCAATGTAACAGAATACACCAAGAGGTGTATATACAAAATGTAATTTTGTACACTATGATGTAATAACATTACGCTTTTTTTCCTTGGAAAAAAAAAGATTCCCTAATATGTTATATATCTAATCTAATCAGTTTAGAATGAAAGAATGTAAATGAAGACAAGGTGAATGTCATGAATGAAATGCAAAGAATGTAAAATACAAAATGTAGTTTATTAAATCCTAATTAAACGAGCAAAAGAACAATATTTGGACATCCAATTGATAAAAAGAAGAATAGTCCACCACTATTATGAAAATGAACCCGAATCAGACCTTCTCAAAACCAATTAGTAACTGATATGAAAGGAAACATGTTCAAGGATATCGCAACAAGGAAAATAGTCCAAGTTAAAATGCTCCGAATATAAACACTCAAGCTAACAAAAATCTATTTTGTGAGTCTCCAACTACCTTATATGATTATGATTCTTGAGCTTCTCAAGATATTAAGTCACTAAGGATTTTGTCCCGTGAGACAGCGCGGTTGGTAAAGTCTTTTCTCCATGTTGGGAGGAGGTCTTGAGTTCTATTCCGGCTGGGTCTCCGGGACGAATTGTAATGGCTGCTAGTGCCAGTCTGGACAGTGATGTAAATGATTTATATCTCTAATATAAATCGAGTTAATTTCTCATGGAAAAAAGTCACTAAGGATTTTTATTCCTACTCTCACTTTGACTATTCAACTAGCTTGTGAAAATAGATTTCAATAAAAAAAAAGAGATTACAATATTTTGCACATTCATGTGGGACATTTAAAGATGAACATTAATTCAGGACAACCAATTCCATCAATTATATGTCCACTTCCTTGTCATTGCTCACATTCTCCTTGCACTTTGATTCTCAAGCATGCCTTGTGTTTGCATTTAGCTGAAAATTATGTTGTCTCCACATTTGTTGCTTGGCTAGGAACATCGATTATCATCCTCTTTTCTTCATTATTCTTCATGCACGAAACTTACTAAACAAATTTCTCTTCTCTTACAGTAGATAACACGTTTTGCATCCCTCCTTCTCTTCTCTTCTCTTTCTTGGAGTTGTTATCATACTAATCGGTAGGTGTAGACACTAACAAATCTCCCTAGATCCACCTGGATCTAGAACAAAACAGGACAGGACATGACTCTTTCCCCAAGTTTTGACCATTGAATTAGCTAGTAGGGAGGAACAAGTAACATACCTTTGTATCGCTTCCTAGGGTATCTGTTGCTCCCACTTCGCTCCGGTGCTCTCGTGAAGTCAAGACCAAGACAACACAAACCAACCAAAGTGAAGATAGCACAATATATTCAACTATCAACTTATGTGTATGATCAAGGAATTACACAATAAAGTGAGAATAACTTTATGGGAAAGGGACATGCCACTGTATCATATCAATTGAAAGTAGAACATTACAACCTAATCACCTTGATGTCGCAAGCTCCCTTTCAGTGGCTCTTAGCTCCAACACACACACTTGCTCAATCCTTGTATGAAGAAGATCAAATCCTCTTGATAGACTTGCTAGAGTCTCCAAGCTCCTGTTCAAGCTAAGTCCTTCACACAATCTTTCACCAATTCTCCAATTAATCTTGCTTAACCTTTTCCATGAGAATTCCATCAATATATAGGAGAGAATGAGATGGTTACTTGGATAAGAATGATCCCACAATATTAGGGAAACCGGTACAAGGATAACCATTCGACTGCCAACCCATTCTTCTAGAAGATTCCCTTCTAGAACCATCGAGAATCCATCTTTTTCCAAGCTTTAGAACGAGTTCGCACCCTAGCTATTTAGCACAGTGTGAGAAGTTCGCACCCTGGCTTAAGGAAACTTGCGAGCATGGGTCATTCTCACATCCTATTATATTAGCAGCCTGCGAACCCTCTTCAAAAGCATGTTTTCTGGGAAGAGATGAATGTCTATTTTCTCAGGAAAGAGTTCTTATGAGGAGCCTGAGTACACCATCATCAATACACCATCATGATGACTAAAATCATGGGTAACAGAATGCCCCCCAAAGTATGAGGTTGGAATCAGTGACAGCCGAAAGACTTTGGAAGCTGCATGTGTGTGTCGGAAACCAGGAGCGCACCTAACCGGAAACCTGCGAACAACCAAGCATTTACAGAATATCATATATATTAATTCTGAGGTAGGCATTCCCATACTCAGATCAAAGACGGATGACATTATAGACATAGGTCATGGCCACCAATCATACACTGTGGATCCATGCCGTCAAAATATAGCATAGCCACCAGGAATACATTGTGGATCTATGTGAAAAAATTCAAATTGAGACGACATAGCCACGAGACATACATAGTGGATCTATGTATCGCAGATTATACATATTCCGTCACAACCTGGACCAAAAGATGATATCCAGGGTCTTCAATCCCGTAGCCCAAAAGTACGAATCTAACCATGTGATTACATGTGTCGAAGTCGAACATGGTAGAAACCACTTGATTGTCGGTCATTGATGAAATCGTTAACAAGTACGAGGGAAATCACCATTGATGTCAATGACTCCCAAGGTACACTAGTACAATCCCTCGAATGTGAATGAATGAGTTGAATTCGAACATCCAAGGAAATATTTCGATCAGGGGTCAATGATGTAAACCCACTGTCGAAAGTGAGGAAACCTGCCATTGAGGCATGCAAGCTCCAAGGTACCAAAGAATTTCTAAGTCTTGTTTCCAGATAATGAGCTGAAGTCGATGGAACAAAACGCGTCACAGGAGGGCCTTGATGTATCCCCCATCAATGACATGAAATGAGTAACAAATTTTGAAGGTGAAACAAAGTATGATGCAAGTTGGACTGGACACAGGGAAGGCCGACACAGAGAGAATAGACAATTGCAAATGGCCGACTCAATAGAGGTTTCGGATGAACTTCTCTTGAACATATGAATGACACAACCAATGATTTGGTAGTATTAACTCAAAGACGACACAGGGAACGACCTTGTAGCAAATCGAATGAGAGACAAATGGATTTCCCAAACTAGCTTCAAAGAATGAATTTAGCGACACTCGTTGCCAATTAATATGGAGATGATAACATATCCCTTTCCTAAATTTTCCCCCACCATTTCTGGCGAGTACCTATTTATTTTTACACAAGATTGAGGAGGATAACATATGCTTGTTGATATAAGCTTATCCTTCAGAAAAGTCCTTCAGATAAGTCCTTCAGAGTATGTTTAACGAACCCTAAGAAGGAGTGGTTCGGTCCCATTACGGGTCTGTCAATGTTTGTTTAACGAGTCCAAAGATAGAAAACTTGAAGGTTTTTCATGATTATAGAGTTTGGAAAAACACTTAAAAGAGAACTCTCTCAGTTCCTTTTTTGTAAACTAGTCCGATGAGACCGAAAAAGAGATAAATTATCGCTCACCAGACACTTTCTTCAAATACTTTATCGAGTGTGAAAATAGCAAGGTCGCTCAGCTATCTTTTCATGTTTAGAGAGTCTGAAAAGAGCTTAAAGAGGACTCTAAGGGGGTTCCTTTTTCGTATAACCTTGTTGAGCCCGAAAAAGTGATAAAAGTATGCTCGATCGCGTTCTCATGTATTTTCGAGCATGAGAACGGACAAAAACCAAGCTCAAGGTTTTATACAAAAACCATAAAAAACAATCAAAATATGTGATGAAAAAAGAAAAATTATGTCTGCATCCCTGTATATGAGCATCAGAGTCATTACACCTGCAAAAGTTACACTCAAAAGGGCATTAGGGTTTAGATTATAATAAATAATCAATTATTAAAAATTCAAATAACATGGGAAAAGTAAATATAAAGAAATAAAAACTCTTTTTACCATATCACTTTCACTTTTCACTATTTGAGCCCAAAAACCCTCTTTTACCCTCGAAATTTGGCGTCAGATTGTGGGAGTTACGAGCATCCATTCGACGAGCTGTCAGCGACAGTGAGGTAGGCTCTTTGTCCTCTACTCTTTCATGGTTTTATTTTGCATTTTCATTGGTTAAAAATCATTTTTTGAGTTTGTTTTGTGAGCCCTACTTGCGCTCAGCCATTCTCACAGGTGGGCTACACGGGACCTGTGAGAATGGATCATTCTTGCAGGTGAGCCCACAGCAGCCTGCGAGGTTCTCACATTGTGCCTGAAGGGCACCTGCGAGAACTGCAAAGCACAAAAGTTTTTTAAAGATTTGCTCAATGGAAAAGAACCAATTCATGAATAGAGTTACTAATCCTCTTCTTGTACTTCTTATGCAGGTAGTTGGCCATCAAAATGGTTCTTGAATGGCGTGAAAGGGAGCACGAAGAAGACAATGCCATTACCGGAAATCATCCACCCACTATTGTTGCTTTGAGAAACTGTGGTCTTTTGAAGTACTTTCGTATCCCAGGCATGAGGGCCCAAGTCAGGTTATTAGAGTACCTTGTGCATATGTGGGATCCCGATCAGCAGGTATTTCATGTAGGGGTCCACACACTATCCTTAGATATTGAGGACATTTACTTCTTGACTAGACTGTCATGGCGTGGGTACCATCTGAGCCTGACTGGTAGCAGAGGTGGTGGGCTGCCTATGAGTGAGTACTACCGCTTACATTGTGTTTCCGAGGCAGAGAGGAAGAAAGGACAAGTAGTTATTTGGGGAGTACAAGATTTGACCCTCCGT
Organism: Picea engelmannii; assembly: GCA_009831015.1. NCBI lineage: Eukaryota > Viridiplantae > Streptophyta > Pinopsida > Pinales > Pinaceae > Picea > Picea engelmannii. Next base: position 191,733 of record ML804840.1, on the reverse strand, counting down.
ACTATCTTGTTTACCATAGCTTGGATGGCTGGGAGCTCCGCTCCTCACATGGTGCTACAGAGTTACTTCCAGTATGCCATAGAGTGTACTGAACCTCGAGTTTTTAACTGGGCAGATGTTGTGTTTCGTAGTATGAAAAAGCAGTTGACCAAATGTAGACGAGGTGACCTGAAAAAATTCGGGTACGGATCTTTGTTAGTGTCCTTTTTTCTCGAGAGGGTTCCATTACTGAGGCTACAGGTTGAGTGGAATTTACCGGCTCCCAGGGATCCAAGGATGCTAAGATGGTGTCGGCTCATGGCCCAGAACGTAGTTGGACCAATCATCAAGTATGATGATACCTTCTTTAATTGGCTGCGACCACAGATGTTGATGGTCGACGATTATGCTTATGACGGGTTGGATTTCCGAGAAGATCCGGACTTAGTCCTACTGGAGGATACTCAGTGGGGGGAACTTGGTAAGAAGTACACACATTTTTCCTTTTTAAATGTTTTTGTGAATTTTTATCATATGCAAATGTTTTTTATATGTCCGTCCAAAAACTAAATACAAAATTCATTGTTGATGACACAGATGTGGGACCTTACCGACCTCCTGGTACTTCTCCCATTCAACGACGAGGAGAAGTAGTGCCAGCGCCACAATACACCGAGGATTATCAAGTAGTGGAACAAAACCTAGAGGGCTTGACCGCAGATATTCCATACATGCCTCTTGGAGAGGTTCCACGACGCGATCAACATCATACCGTAGGAGTGTCAGAGTCCATGAGTCGATTGCTTCGTAGAGTTTCCCAGGAATTCGTGTGTTACCGTGAAAATCATCCATGACGTCACTTTGTAGAAGCTATGAACTTCAGATTTTGACATTTTGGTCTTCGGACAACACTTTTTTGTAAAAAACTCTTTTGATTGTTATATATACAGATGGCTTCTACCGGTTTATCATGTGTTATGAAAATTGATGTGATTGATTTATAAATGATCCAAATGTCTGTCTAATACATAGTTAGCCAATGCATCAGTTAATGTATTTAGACATCTAGGAATATGTTGATATTCAACATAATCAAAATAACATTCCAAGAGGCGAATTCGCAAATACACCCGTAGCAAAGTAGGACTTCGAATAATATAGACATTACTTAACTGTAGCACTACAAGCTGCGAATCGAGTCGCACACCCAATTGACGTATTCCAAGCGAGATAGCATCAAACAATAATTCGATAACGACGCTATACTCTGCAATATTTTTGGTCGCACGGCCGAGACACACACCTCGTAAGGATACAAGTTCGTTTGTAGGGGCGTAAATTGCCCATGCAGCGGAAGCAAGGTTCTAAGTACTACGGCTAGTGCCGTCAGCGAAGCCAATATAGGGTAGCGAAGACTCCGACATCTAGAAATCAAACACAACGTCACATAAGGGCAGAGACTAGATAACGACAAAAGCAAGCTATAGTAACACACAAGAAGTATGATACAATAAAAATACAAGTACTCGTGCATAGGTGACTTTATGCATAGTACTTCTTCAAGTACAACTCATTCTCGGGTTCACCCAAAGGGATACCATCGTAATCTACTAACTCATAAGCTCCTTTTTCCAAAACTCGTTGAACGATATAAGGACCTCGCCACATGGCTTCGAATTTCCCAGCTCCTAACATATCTCGATATTGTTCATAGAGGAGAACAAGATCACCTTCGGAGAAAATGTGAGGCTTGACATATGTGTCGTATTGGGCCTTGACACGTTTTTTCTGAGCTTCTATGACTAAGGTGGTATCGTGTCGAGTTTCATCTAATTGCATAAGATACAATAGACGTTCTTCCTCAGCTGAATTGTTGGGTAGGAGTTCAACAGCTAGTTTTAAAGAGGGTATCTTGCATTCAATCAGGAGAATGGCTTCCACACCATAGACTAACCGAAAAGGTGTAAACCCAGTAGCGGACTTGACGGATGTCCGGTAAGCCCACAATGCCGAAAACAACATTGTGTGCCAACTTGTTTTGTGAATCCCTATCATTCGTCGAAGCATAGTTATGAGAACTTTGTTAATTGCTTCAACTTGGCCGTTGGCTTGTGGGTAATAGGGCGTTGAGTTTTCATGGCGAAGACCCAACTTTTCAGTAAGTTCGGACATCATGAAGTTTCGAAAATGGCTACCGTGATCAGTGACGATAGCTTGGGGAACACCAAAACGAGCTATGATGTGATTAAAAATGAATAATGTTGCGGTCTTTCCAGTGTTGTCAAATGTCGGCATCGCCTCGGCGCATTTCATAAAGTAATCGATGGCTACAATGATGTAACCATGCCCCCCAGCCGAGTGAGGGTGACATGTCATGAAATCGATGCCCCATTTCGCAAAGGGACCAACTGAAACCATAGGGTGAAGAGGAGCAGGATGTGACCATATCTTCTGATTATAGGTCTGGCAAGCATGGCATTTTTGAACGACGTTTATGCAGTCGTTAAAGAAAGAAGGCCAAAAATACCCTGCTCGTAAGATCTTCTGGGCAATAGCATACCCAGACATGTGACCACCACAGGCTCCAGAATGGCAGTCATTCAGAGCTCTCTCAGCCTCATCGAAAGTGAGGCAACGTCGAAAAACAGAGTCAATCCCCCGACAATAAAGAATATCCCCGAGGATAATGTATTGACGAGCTTGATATCGTATTCGACGTCGTTCTGTACTAGACAAAGTTGGCCGGAAAGTCTAGGTTTGGAGATATATAATGATATCACCATACCAAAGATCATCAGTGCTAATAAGGAAAAGAGATTCATTAGGTAATGAATCAGCTGCTACAGTTTCCGTTTTAGAATAGGGAAAGTCGCATATCAACTCAGCAAATACTAAGGACTTAGACTTGGCGCATTCGAATTCCAAGTCAAACTCCTGGAGTATCACAATCCATTTGGAGTATTTTCCCCCTAGCAATTGACATGTGAGAATGTGTTGCATAGGGTTGCAGTTAGAAATCACTATAGTCTTGCGCGAGAGGATATAGTGCCGGAAGCGTTGGACGGCTTGGACGGCAGCCAAGGTCAGTTTTTTGACATGTAAATACTTGATTTCAGTGGGCGTTAGACTTCGACTCAAGTAGTAAATAACATGTTCGTCATTAGCATCATCCTCTTGGACGAGAACCATGCCAATGGTATAATCTGAGGTAGCAAGGTAAAGGAAATAATCGCGACTGTAATCGGGGGGAAAGAGAAGCAGAGCTCGCATTAGGGACAATTTCAAAGATTCAAAAGCATTGTTGGCGATGGTATCCCAGATGAAATCTGAACCCTTTTTGATGAGCCGCGTAAATCCATGAGTTATCTCGGCGTAATTTGGGATAAAAAGATGAAGAAAGTTTGATTTCCCCTGCAAACTTTGTAAATGGCGAAGTGTAGAAGGAGGAGAGAGATTAAGGATTGCCTCAACCTTTAAAGGATCCACCCGGATCCCCTGACGTGAAACGATAAAACCTAGAAGGCGGCCGGATTCCACGCAGAAAACAAACTTATGAGGATTCAAACATATACGGTAGAATCGACAGCGAACGAAAATGGCTCGGAGGTGGGTTGGATGATCGACGCGGTGCATTGAATGAGCAGGCAAATCATCCAGATAGGGTTGAATGATATGCTTGATATCATGGAAAGCATAAGACATAGCACATTGAAAAGTTGCGCCAGCGTTCTTGAGACCGAAAGGAAGTTTTCGATAGGCAAAAGTACCCCAAGGGAAAATAAAAGCAGTCTTATGTTGATCCTCGGGAACAATGTTGATTTGATTATACCCGGAGAAACCATCCATGAGAGAGAAGATTTCACTTCCGGCGCAATTGTCGACAATCTGATCGACGAAAGGGGTAGGAAAGTTGTCTTTGGGACAAGCTTTGTTGATATCCCTATAATCAACGCATACACGAATAGTGCTTTGTTTCTTGTCGATCGGGACAAGATTATAAACCCAGTCTGTGAGAGCCACCGGATAAATAAAGCCAACTTTAAGAAGTTTCTCGACTTCGAGTTTTATAGCAACCGCTTTACATGGGTGAACTGGACGAAGGCATTGCCGGACGGGTTTAGCGTCGGGGTATGTCTTTATCTCATGTATCACAATCTTAGGGTTGATACCCGGCATTTCTTCGTAGCTCCAGGCGAAGATGTCACAAAACTCTTTGAAAAGGGGGGTGTATGTGACGACTTCGTCAGAAGAACATGAAGCTTCGATATGGACATTTTTGACGATTCCAGGTTTGACGGATATGTCAAGGGGAATAGTGGGCAAGATATTTCCTAAGTTCCCTTCAGAAAACACATTGTGTGAGGATCCGAGAACGGTGGAGATGACGACAATGGTCGACGGGGTCAAAATCCGTTGGTAGTTCTCAATGGTATGCTGCTCCAGAAAGAGGATGGAACGATGATGTCCATCGTCCCAAGGGGTGTCCTCCATGACAGACATGATCATCTCGTCAGAGGGAAAAATGACACGAAAAGGATCGGGAGACAACTCTCCAATAGAGGGGGTAGAAGGTGTTGCCGATTGAATGGCCTAATAGGCAGATTCCACCAGACTTAATGGCATTTTGTCGCCGTAACGAAGATAATATCCAGGGTCAGGTACTATCCAGGGGTCATGAGATGCAAGAAGTTCGTGAATCGAGGTGGAGATCATGTTGATTGAAGCAACGGACGAGCATGGAACATCGGGCGGTGGAATGGGGAAAGTACCCATTAACGAAGAGTCCTTGAGAAGGCCTACACCGATGTTCTTATAACCCGGTGGGGTTTTAGCAATGAACGGTACGTTTCCAGTACGAGAATCGGAATTAAAGAAGGCTAGTTGGTCGACGGTGACGACCTTTCCTTGATGTGGGAAACGTACCACACAAAAAAGGGTCGACACAACTGCACGCATGGAATCAATCCAGCTGCGGCCAAGCAGAATATTATAATCAAGGGGAGCGTCAAAGACTTCCACTTCGACTTGGACCATTTTTCCTTCTAACGTGATGGGCAACGAAGGAAAGACACCGTAGGGCTTAAAATCAGAGCCGTTGAAGGCTTTGAGAGTATTTTGGGATTCATTCAAAGGGGGAGAGCCAATGGATTTCCAGCAAGTAAGAGACATGACACACGTCGAGGCACCCTCGTCGATAATGGTTCGACAAATGTTTTTGTCAGAGACAATCACTTGGATCTAGAACACGAGTTGAGGGGGTAACCTTGGAATGTGATCTTCCAAGTCAAAGATTATTAAATTCGTATCCGTCAGGTCGATTCCAACAATAGCTTTCAATAGTGCCTTCCATTGTGCGGGACAACTTTGAAGGACTTCGAGGGCTGACATCGCAGAAGGTGCTTGGGCCATATCTTCAACAATGTTGTAGTTCTGGGCAGCACGAGCATGAGGATTGAAAGTCGATTTTCGAACGATGCCCTTTGGGGGGGGTTGAATAAATGTGTCGAGGCTCGGTCGTTCGAGATGAAGAGGACCGTTGGTAGGCGGAGTCGCGGGAGAGGGTTGTACTGAGGAAGGAGGTAGATCATCAACCTTCTCTTTAGAGGGAGAATAATCTTTGGCTCGAGTAGTGAGTGCAACATCGCTCTTCTTTGAATCGCTAGTACACATCAATACATAAGATGTAGGAGAAGATAAGGGTTGGTCATGAATGACCAACTGAGTCTGTTGTTGAGACAGGAAGGGTTGGGACAAAATGGTCGGAGCAGGTGGGTTTGGAGCTCCTTGAAGGAACTTAGTGACCTTGGCGCGTCGTGGAAAATCCTTCATGTAGTGATCATCACCATAGATAAGACAAGGGTATTGTGGTTTGCGCTTATCTCGATCGTCAACAGGGGTAGTTTTGGTTTTCTCTGCTTGAGAAGTATTTTTGCCCTCCTTATTCTTACCCCTTCCCTTTTTGGATTTTTTTTTACCAGCTGGGGTAGATTGAACTGCATTTACCTCAGAAGTCTTGCCGGTGGGAGGGGTAGGAGACAAAGCATTTTGAACATTAGAAGAAGTAGGTTTGGGGGTTGCGCTTGAAGTGGAATGTGGTTGGGCCTGGAAAGTACCAATCACACTGTCAGTTGCATGTGAAGCAACTGGAGTAGTTGAAGTGCTGGAAGTAGAAGGATGAGGTAAGTCAGGTAGTAAATCGTAAAGGGTTCTCGTTTGTGAATAAACGAGGTCAAGATATTGAGCACGACTTATAGCCTAATCTTCCATGACCACGCCACCCATGGTAATGTCACTATCAATGTCGTTCACAAATGATTTTGTGAACCACTCTTCCAGCAACTGATCGGGGAGCTCAAGTTTAATGAGACATCGTCTCGTTCGCCACTCATGGATGTGATCGGATATATGAGTGTCTTTGTTCTGTTTGAAGGAAGTCAAAATATCGGTCCCTGTGTCATAACGGATCAGTCACTGGTAGTGTGTGAGGAAAGCCATAGCTAGGGTGTTGAAGTCAGAAAATAAACCTCGTGGCAATTCTATATACCACTTCGCAGCAGAACCTGTGAGGGTTCATTGAAAAAGATGTAAACGAATAGAGTCATCCATCAACGAGTTGGATGAGCACTAGAGGTGAAAAGTCATAACGTGATTGTTCAAGTCCTCTCCCGCTTTGCTGTCGAATTTAGGAATGTCCGATGGTAGCTTGGCTAGTATAGCAGGCCATTGGGGAGAGTGACGAATTTGATCATTTAAAATCCTTGACAAATCCGAAAGATCCAAAGTGGCAATAAAGGGTAACTGTCGATTCACTTGCGGGTACTGGTGGCTTTGGGGAGGAAGCCCTGTCGACATACCAGTAGGACCATAAGTAGTCTGCATATAATGTGAATACCCAGGCATATTCGATGGTGGTTGGAGAGGATAGTAGCTCATGGGATTGTATCCTAGAACAAGAATGTGAGTTTGAGCAGTCGAGCCCCAAATAGGATTGAAGGAACTTGGATAGGGTTGGCCCATACTAGGGGGTATTACAGATGCAGCTGGAAACTGCTGCCCCCCAGTCGATTGAGGAGGATGTTGTATCAGCTGATTCCAATACTGGGCCAAGGACAGAGGTATGTTTTGTCCAAAAGTTGGGGTCGATCCTCCCATCGAAGGTGGTGTTCCAATTGGGGGCAATGTTCCAATGGGGGGTTGTGTTCCAATTGGGACTTGCGTGCCAACAGGAATTTGCCCGCTGAAAGGGGGTTGAGTCATGCCACCTTGGTGAAAATGTCCATCGACGAGAATATGATAATTTGGTGTGAATGATGGAATAGTGCCACTAGGATTAAGACTGCCAGTAGAAGATGAGGAAGGTCCTCCAAAAGGAAATTGAGGGAGTGTTGGAATAAAACCGGGAAGAGAGTGCCCAGAAGAAGAAGGACCACTAGGAGAGCCGGATGGGGTTTGCGCATGAGTAGGAATGGAAGCATTCAATGCATGGTATCCAGGTGGTAGTGTCGGAGTGACATTGGTCGTTCGCGGTGTGTTGATGGGAGCAAGACTAACCGTAGTAAACCCGGTTGGAACACTCGTAGTATCTGTTTGATGGGCCATTTCAATAGGGACAGTAAAGTGATAGGCACTAGTAAATGGTACTGTCTCTAGACTAGAGATTGCGGAAATCACAGGTGAACCTGGACCAAAATGGTCCCGTCAAAAAACACCTGTAGACTAAAAAAGATCTTGGCCTTCTATGCCAGGAAAGGGTCCAACTGGTGATCCAGAAGATGTAACAACTAAGTCTCTGGAAGAATTTAGTCGCATAAATGATCGCTCAGAATCAGGGTGAAGTCGAAAGTCCTCTCGAGTATTGGTGATTCAAATTTTTTCTAGAGAGTCAGTTCGTTCCACTTGTGGCGTGGTGACGACAGGGACTTCACCTTGTCGAGGAGAGCCCTCAGGTGTACTTGTAGGCAAGGGTTGAGAACCTTCCAGATGCTCTGGAGATAAACCCTGCATTATACATGAACGACATGGAGGAGCTATTGTAACTGAGTGACAAACTTCATGAAGAAAATCTTATGGTCAACTTTGGTAAACAAACAACATGCGCTAGTAAACAAAATCTAGGAAGCAACACCAAGCAAACAAGACCTTCTAATTCCGAAGCCACTAGTTGGTGATGAAATCCANGTTACGCTGACGACCTGCTTAACGGACTTACACCCTGGTGCAAGCTCCCACACATAATCGTGGGTATACCCTCCAAGGAGCCCGAGTGAGTTTGGTCAACGTCGATTCCAGGTACCATGAAGACTTCCCCCTTCACAGTCACCTCGTGTAAGAACCTAGAAAGATAGGCCACTAAGGTTACCACCAACAACAATAAAGCCTGGGGGACAGTCGACAGTCCGATCCACACGCAAGGGCAGGGTATCTAGCCCGAAATCAACTCAAAAGGCTTCCACTCATCATTATGGGTATACGTCCGAGTGATCCCCATAATACGTGCAATCTCTACACCGATATCAACAAAGAAGGGTCAGTAACTCTGTCAATATCAATGCGACCTCGTGCTTGACCCTTGTGTGAGAAGGGCTTCCTAGGACAAGATGTTGCAAATAGAATTTAACACTCCTTAACACAAGATGTTATTGTGTGTTTTGTTCTTTGGAGAGTGCATCTCTCTTCCTACTCCAAAGTGTTAGACTAGCTAAATGTTGGTGTAATAGAGCCCTAGAAAAGAGTTACTAGTCAAATTTTATGATTGCGTAGTGTTTTTAGGGGCTGTTGTTACTCAAAGGAAACAAAGATGAAACTGATGTTGTATAAGACTCTGACCCAACGATGCATGGATAAGAATGCAATGTAGCAATTTTCATTCAATGAATCCTATGTACGGGAGGGAAAGAGAAATTTTCCAGATCAACCTTGAACTACAATACACAATTTCCTTTAAAATGCAAATGCAACAAATCACACAACAAATAACAATTCTCTATTGTTTCTTTTTCAATAATTTCAACAATTGATTTTCAATTCTTTCAAAGACGAAAAATGCTTTTGAAAGAAAAACTTTGTTCACTTTTCAAAAAGGACCTACACCTGAATGGTGAGAGTGCAAAAAATAAAAAACCAATGAATAAGCAAATAGATAAAAACCCAAACCACTCTTTCAATGGAAACAAAAATAACAAGCAAACCAAACTAGTCTTTTCAAATGCATAATAAAAGTGATCTTTCAAACAATGAGCAAATGATAAAGACAAGGAAACTTAACTTTCAACCGATCACCGGTCCTTAACCAATCAAGCACACCCAGATTCCAAAATCAGAGAGTATATTGTTGCAGAGAAAAGTCAAGAAACGAAAGTCAAGACAAAAGTGACAGGAAGAGCCTTTGAAATCCTAAGACTATTCGTGCACAAAAACGAAGACAAGAAAAACATTAACCAATGGTCCAAGAAACTCTTTTGAGGCACCTACACTGATCTGGGCAGTTGAAGATGCAAAGACTCAAATCCAAAATTTTGAAAAACAGGGTTCGCAGGCCAGCAGTATTACACAGTGCGAGAATGACTGATTCTCGCAGGTGAGATTTGAGCAGAGTGCGAGAACCTCACACTGAACCTAAAAGCAGGGTGCGAACTCTATATGTTCTTGCAGGCCACTGTGGAGTGCAGTACGAGAATGTCTGAAACTAGTCAAATTTTTGGAAAAAGACACAAAATTTGAAGAGGCCTCTGGACCCAGAGTGTCTATCAGGGTATCCTGAAGACTCGAAGATTGATATGAATTAAGAAGGGTAAGGGAAGAACAAATGGCCAAGGAAAAATACCAAAAACCACAAAGAAAATGGGTTATTATCCCCAGTGGAGTCGCCAATTTTGTTATCGGACTAATCGGTAGGTGCAGACACTAACAGATCTCCCTAGATCCACCTGGATCTAGAACAAAACAGGATAGGACATGACTCTTTCCCTAAGTTTTGACCATTGAATTAGCTAGTAGGGAGGAACAAGTAACATACCTTTGTATCGCTTCCTAGGGTCTCTGTTGCTCTCGTTTCGCTTCGGTGCTCTCGTGAAATCAAGACCAAGACAACACAAACCAACCAAAGTGAAGATAGCACAATATATTCAACTTTCAACTTATGTGTATGATCAAGGAATTACACAATAAAGTGAGAATAGCTTTATGGGAAAGGGACATGCCACTGTATCATATCAATTGAAAGTAGAACATTACAACCTGATCGCCTTGATGTCGCAAGCTCTCTTTCAGTGGCTCTTGGCTCCAACACACACACTTTCTCAATCCTTGTATGAAGAAGATCAAATCCTCTTGATAGACTTGCTAGAGTCTCCAAGCTCCTGTTCAAGCTAAGTCCTTCACACAATCTTTCACCAATTCTCCAATGAATCTTGCTTAACCTTTTCCATGAGAATTCCATCAATATATAGGAGAAAATGAGATGGTTACTTGGATAAGAATGATCCCACAATATCAGAGAAACTAGTACAAGGATAACCATTTGAATGCCAACCCATTATTCTAGAAGATTCCCTTCTAGAACCATCGAGAATCCATCTTTTTCCAAGCTTTAGAACGAGTTCGTACCCTAGCTATTCAGCACAGTGCGAGAAGTTCGCACCCTGGCTTAAGGCAACCTGCGAGAATGGGTCATTCTCGCACCCTATTATATTAGCAGCCTGCGAACCCTCTTCAAAAGTATGTTTTCTGGGAAGAGATGAATGTCTGTTTTCTCAGGAGAAAGTTCTTATGAGGAGCCTGAGTACACCATCATCAATACACCATCATGATGACCAAAATCATGTGTAACAGGAGTGCCTTCTCAATTCTCACACTTGAGTGAAGCTACATTGACACTTTGATCATGTGTTTCTTCTCCTTCACTCATGAAGCTTCTTTTTTCATTTAACTCTTTTTCATAAGCATAAGATAATAGCATATAGCGATGCTCAAACTATAATGTTCATGAAATAAAGGAAGTTATATTAACTTGGCACTCTTGATAACTCGCTAAATGTATTAAAACAACCAAAACAATCATAAGTATTAGTTAACGAGAAAATAAAGGTTTTCTTAATGGAAGAAAATTAATGATGTAAATGAAATGAATGAAACATCGAAAATTAACAATGTCACCTAGCATCTTGCTTTCACTTATGGCTAGAGAATCGATGCCCAATTCATCAATTACGATTTCTCATCAATTAACATTATTTTTAATAGTTTTCTTTTTTACAATAAGCTAATATAGAAGGAAACAATGGAATATGAGGTATATACCAAGTTGATATGGGGTAAATAAGTATGAGGAAATGAGTTTTAAACTCATATATTTTGGGCACTATACAATGGTTTTGAAGTCTTCTACCTTCCCATTAAAAAACCCTTTTTTAAAAATAAAATGCTCATCAATGTTAAATCAATTATATCAGCCATGAATCGGTAGTAGTTTGCGACTAGAGAATTATAGGAAATTGAGTATGAGGAACATGATTCTGAGATCAGATTCTACCCAACTATCACCTAGTGTCTTGTGTCAATGTTAAACAACTCTTTTGCCTACATCACCTAATAAAATCATGTCAACAAATAAAAATAAACTTTTAAATAATCACGCACAACAAAAACAAATCCTTATAGTGTTTAATCACGATGAAACATATCTAAGTCTAGAAGAAATTGGTGAGCTAAAACCTATGGGAAAGATCTTGGAACCCAAACTCACCTGGGGAGTTGCACTGGCAAATTAGATTACACACGTTCAAGTAAAATGCTTTAGTTTCCTTCCTGCTTCATTACTACAACTTCCCAGCTAGTGTATTTTCACATCTAATGCATTTTTTAGCTTTCCTAGGGCCCACGAGGGTTGTTGAGCCAAGAGAAAATGCATAGTTGGTCTCAATATTTTTCTTTTTCAGTTGCTCAACTAGTGTGTTTTAACCTTCAATGTATTTTTTAGTTTGTGACGAGGTCCAACAAATCCTCCAAGAAAACAATTCATAATTGGCATCTTTGTTTCACTCTTTAGTTGCCCAACTAGTGCATGTTAGACTCCCATGCATTTTTTAGTTTATGGCAAGCTCTAGCAAAGCCCATAAGGGAAAAACACATAACTTTCCATATTGCTCCATTTTTTAGTAGCATTACCATTATGTTTTGGTCTCTAGCGCATGTTTTAATTATTGCGGGGTGTTTAGAAGACAAACACATCATTGGGGAAGATAACATTGCATATATACGTTCTTTGAAGTAAAATGTTGTCCTCTAAGGAATTGCAGAGTATCTCACTACCGAAGAAGTATTCATCATCAACTTGATTCATCTTAGGATCTCTAGGGATTGC
>ML804840.1:107569-129530 GCA_009831015.1 Picea engelmannii | reverse complement strand
ACCCTACATCCGTAGGGGTTCAAGAGGGGGGAAAGCCTAGTGATGGGGTCTATGAGGGGCTGAGAGGGGGAGGGCGCAACAATTGGAGCAAGGACTGGGGGAAGAGTTGTGTCAGGAGGAAGAAGGTGAGCTGCTACTTTCTCGGGGCCCAAGATGGGGAGAAAATTCATCACAGGGGGGTGGTTGTGAATGGGCGCGTTAGCTGGAGGAGTGGCTGGGGGAAGCTCGGCCTCAGAAGGATGATCAGAGGTGGGCGGGATTCTTCCCCTGACGGCACCCCATTTGGCCTTGCCCCTGGGACGAGGCATATCAGAGGCAAGAGTCAGGTTGGGGAAGGAGCTGGCAGAGCTTGAAGAGGGGTCGATATGAATATAGAGAGAGGCTGAGGTGGGCATGGGGCGGCTATGCCAGAGAGGGGCCAAAATGTACACAGAGAGTTTAGAGACGGGGAGTGAAATTTGCATCAGAAAATGAGCCAAGGAGTATGCAGGCGAGCCCAAAAAACCTTGCTTCCAGCTCATGCCATGACGTCGCCTTCTTTTCCAGAGCGTCTGACTCGTGCGATTGGAGGTGCACATCGAAGGAATGAAGGTTGGCGGCAGAGAGCTGACATTCATGAGGTTACGAAGAGGGTGGGATGGGACTGGATGGGCACCAGGTGGCTGACCTCCCATCCAGGTAGCCTCCCCGTGTCTTGGTTGTCCTATGATCTAGGAAACACCCCATCTGTAGGCTGATCCTTGGTGCTTGCTATGTTTTTGCAAGAAATAATTGTGGGATGGGAGGGATTCAACATGGGGGAGCACGCGAAGACACCCTCTTCCAACTCGACCCCAATATTTTCCAGCAGGTCAGCCACTTGATTCATCATTCTACGAACATGAGAGAGGTAGATTACCCATTGTGGTTAGAGAGTGGATTTGATTATGATAGGCCTAGTCATGAGTCTCCAGCTTAGAGAGATTTTCTTCGGGTTAGCTCCATTGTGTATGTGGGAAAGGAGGTTGATGACAATTTGTGAGTCCCCCTCAACTATGATAGAAATATCTCTTGTTCTGTTTCCGCTTGAAGGCCACAAAGGAGTCCTCAGACTTCTATAGTGTTGTTAGTGTTATGTCCAAGGTTTCCTGTTGTGATGTGTAGGATTTCCCCTTTGTTGTTACGTATGACAACTTCGTATCCGACGGGTCCTGGATTTCCTTTAGAGGCCCCATCGAAGTTTAGTTTGTGGCACCCTGTGGGTGGAGCTTCCCAGTGGGTGGGGCTATGCTTGCAATGTACATCGGTGGGGATCGTGGGGTGGAGGCTGAGCTTATAGGCATTGAGGATGTGACTCTCATTGGGGGGGTAGTTTAGATCTTGAACTGTCCAGGGATGCAGGGAGATGGTTTCGTTAAGATTGGAGTGGATGGTGGTCTAGACTTCTTGCTAGCTCCTGGTGACTGTTTGAAAGATTCGTCTGTTCCTTTCTTTCCAAATTTGCTAGATAATAAAACTTGGTAGCAGTGGCCAGATTTTGTTGAGGATTGGGGATTGGAAAGTCATGCTTCTCCAGCTTGCTACTGTTTCCCGGAGTCCCGTGCGATTCCTGTCTGTGGTTCTTATTAGGCAGGTGTCGTGGTCCCAAATGCTCAAACTGTAGGTGCATAGGTTTAGGAGATGATTTTGAGTTTCCTCCTCTGAACCGCACAGCTGGCATCTGGAAGGGTCAATGAAGCCTCTTTTTCTAGAATACTGTTGTGCACAACAAGCTAGAGGAAGGTGTTGATTTTCGGCCAGGATTTAATTTCCCAGATTTTGCTCCAAATCTCTTCCTGTTGTAAGGGGTTGTGGCCTGCTCTTAGGAGATACGCTTCTCGTATTTTGAAGGTTCTTGTGGTGGAGTGTCCCCATCCGAGGATGTCATTGCCATGCTGATTGAGAATTTTCCATGCATTGAGGTGATCCTGCAATGGTTGGATATTGAGATCAGTAGGGATGTTTAGGTCCTCATGAGAATTCTTCTAGGTGAGTCATATTTCCCTTGGCCTATCTGGGATCCAGTAATCCTTCACTTTGGTGATTCCAGCTTTAGTGGTGAAAGGAATGAGGGCGTTGAGATTCGGATCAGTATTTAGGGCTGGGAGTTGTTGCCAAGAATTGCTCCAAAAACTCGCAGACGATCCACTTTGTATTTCCTAGAAAGAGTGGTATGTGATAAGTCCCCGATTGTTTCTGGCCGCATTCCAGATAAACGAGCCCAGACTCTGACCACTCCATCTGATGAGCTCTGTTTTGGGGAAAGTGGGGGTATATTTTTTCCTCCAGAGGTGTGCCTAGAGGTCTTGGGGTATCTTTAACCAATGCCACAAAATTTTTGCACTGAGAACTTTGTAGAGAATGGTTGGATCTTTGAGGCCAAGGCCCCCTAAGATCTTTGGTTTGCAGACTTTTTTCCAGCTTACCAAAGTGAATTTGCTCCCCTCTTTGGTGCCCTGCCAAAGAAAACTTTTTTGAATGTTTCTTAGAGTGTCAAGAATGAAGTTAGGGGCCACTAGGATAGAAAAAACGTAGACTGGGAGGGCTTGTAGAACTGATTTAAGAAGGATGAGGCATCTAGGCAGATTGAGGGATCGAAAGGTCCAGGAGGAGAGTTTCTTGCAGAAATTGGAAAGTAAGGAGTCCCAGGAAGAATTTATTAGAGGGTTATCAATGAGGGGGATTCCCAGATAAATAGAGGGGAGGGTACTTCGATTGAAGCTTGAGATTTGGGCGACGTGGAATTGTATCTCAGGAGGCATATTGAAGAAGAAGACTTGGGATTTGGTCATGTTCACCTCCATACTCGAGGCTTTGCAAAAGAGGTTTATGATGGATTTGAAACGTAGAGATTCTCTGGCGGTAGAAAGTCCCATGAGAAGAATGTCATCCATGAATTGACTATGGGATATATGGGGGGAGATTCCATGGGGGTGAGACCAAAGAGAGAGTTATCAGTGATGGTTGCCTTGATAGTATGACTCGGTCCTTCTACCATAAGGATGAAGAGGAAAGGTGAGAGTGGATCACCTTGCCTTATTCCTCATGAGGGGGTGAAAGGTTTCGTCGGAACACCATTTATGAGAATGGAGAACAGGGCTGAGAAAGTAAGATTGACAATCTAGGAGAACCATATAGGGTCAAAGCCAAAGGCAAGGAGGTTTGATCTCAAATAGCTCCAATTTAACTTATCAAAGGCTTTAGAGAGATCTAGTTTTAGGAGCACACCTTGAGTTTTTGTTGAGTGTAGAGAATGGATGATTATGTGGGCCAGGATGACGCTATCCAGGATTTGTCTGCCTTCCACATAACTAGACTGGTCCGAGGATATGAGGAATGAAAGCATAGGTTTGAGTCGAGTTGCAATGATTTTCATTAGGAGCTTGTAGATGACGTTGCAAAGGGCGATAGGCCTGAAGTGCGAGGGGGAGGTGTTGTTGTTTTCTTTGGGAATGAGGGTGAGAAAGGTCACATTGAGGGCCTGAAGAACTGATCTAGATTTATGTAGGAACACAATGAAATATAGAAATACACATAAATGCAGAGATGCAGCAGAAATAAGTCTTCATTTCATTAATAACAAATGATTGAAATATGCTTACAGACAGAATGGAAATAAACTAGCTAGGGCGCTGGTAGCTTATCTCTGAGAAGAGATGTGGTGGCTACTGGCCTATGAACTATCTTACAATGAGGCTCGAAGGCCTATTATTATTGAGAAAGAATGGAAAACCCTATACATCCAAAGACCTAACCCTAGGAGATGAAACGCCAATACTATGGGCCCCGTCTGGGTAAGTTGGTACATCAACTTCCCAGGGACGTAACTTTGGTATACAATCTCCGTTTGACGCGTTCCATACCTTGTTAGAAAGATCTATCCAAGGACTACAACTTTTGGGTGAGCAACATCAATCTACAATCCATGTTGCTCCTTGTTTTCCCAAAAAACGTTGTTTAAGGCCTCAAAATGGCTCCGGAAGTTCAGGACCCGAAAAACTGCTAAAAATAGTAAACTGTGCGGAAACTGAAAAACTAAACGAAGCAATGGTGGGGGTCCAAGTGGAATAGGTGGGTGGCCACCAATATCCACCTGGATCATTCCTCCCCCCTTAGGAAGCAAAGGTCCCCATTGCGTTGAGTTCCTCCATGAGATGAGGAAACTTCTGTTGAACTTGGTCCCTGATGAGTCACTTGCCTTGGTGAAGGAGTTGGTCTACTTTGACAACTCGATATAGCGGTATCCTTTGTTGTCGGGTGTGCTTGATCTGTGTATCCATGATCTGATCAGTTCTGGCTTGTTCCATGTAGTCTGGATTTAACTCTGTTGGTGTGATTTGTTATACCATGTTGGGTGTGTTTAGTAGAGGTGGAAAGTAGGGCCGAAGGTGGTCTACATTGAACACTGGATGCAGACCAAGGAATGGTGGAATGTTGAGCTCAAAGGAATTGTCCCCTATAGCCTTGGTGAGGGTGTACGACCCATATCGAAGCAGACGAAGCTTGCGGTGGGGTCCAGCGAGGCGCTCCTTTTGCAAATGCAGCCACACTTTGTCACCCACCTGGAAGTTGTGTGGCACTCGATGTTGATCATGTCGCTACTTGTACCTAGCATTGGCTCTGTCCAAGATGTCATGAACCTGTTGGTGGATGCATTGAATGCGCTCAATGAAGTTGTTTGCCTTGACAGCCTCAGACTGGACATAAGCTGAATCTTCCTAAGTAGCCACAAATGGCATGGCTATGTCAATGAGACATAGTGGCTGGAATCCCAAGCCCACTTGAAAGGGGCTATGGCTGGTTGAGCTATAGAGAGCCTGGTTGTAGCTGTGTTGTACATAGAGGAGGCTCTCATCCCATGTGCGTGGATGCTTTGAATTGTACATGTGCAGAATGTGTACGATCATCCTGTTGACGACTTCTATCTGTCCATCAGTTTGCGGATGGAAAGTTGTGGACTTGGTGAGCTTGGTGTCCAGCATCGACTAGAGGCTGGACCAAAATGTACTAAGGAACCTACTGTCCCGATCTGAGATGATAGACTGTGGGATCCCAAAGTGTACCCACACTCGTTCAAATAAGAGTTTAGCAGTGGCTTATGCTGTGATATTCTTCTTGCAGGCCATCATAATGGACATCTTCGAGAATCGGTCGACGACCAAAAAAACACAGTCATTTCCGTGCTTAGTAGAAGGAAGGCCCAACATGTAATCCATAGAGATGGATTCCCATGGTCAATTGGGGGTAGGAAGCGGATTATAAAGGCCTTTCTTCTTGATGGTCGGTTTGGCAATGGCGCAAGCAGTGCAGGACTAGATGTACTTCCCGACATCATGTCGAAGGTTCGGCCAATAGAAATACTTTTGCAGTACTGCCAAGATTTTCTCGACCCTGAAATGACCAGCGACCCAACTGTAGTGCGCCTCCCAAATCATCTTGGCATGCTTTCTTGAAGGAACACAAAGGTGTCCTTGGTGAAAAAGCAGGGCATCCTGGAGGTTAAAATTGGGAACTTTCTTACCCTCCAAGAGTGTATTGTATGTGTGGTCGAATTCTGGATCACTTGTGTAGAGAAGCAGCCAATCGGAAGTCTCATGCCCACAAGAGTTGAACATAGTGGTTAGCGCCACGAAAGGTGGTCAACTGAGGCAGTCTGCAACATTATTGGTGTTGCCTTTCTTGTACTTAATGTCCAAATGAAACTGTTGCAGGTATGTCGACCACTTTTGATGATGATCGTTCTGTAAATTCCCTTGTGTCTGTATGAACTACAGGGCTTGGTGGTCTGTGTGGATGACCGTTTCCTTTCCCAAAATGTAATGCTTCCATTGTCGACAAGCCTGCACAATGAAATACATTTCTTTGTCATAAGTGGGATACTTCCGAACTGTGTCGGAAAGTGTCTCACTGTGATATGCCACTAGATGCCCATGTTGAGTAAGGACTACCCCAATAGCATAGTTAGAGGCATCTGTCTCGATCTCAAATGGTTGTTGTAAGTCTGGTAATGTGAGCACTGGTGCAGAGAAAAGGCGATGCTTCAACTCCCCGAATGCCTTGTGTTGAGATTCAGACCAAAAGAATTTTTCTTTAGCTCCTCCCTTGGTGACTTGACTCAAGGGCCAAGTGATATGAGAGAATCCCAACACAAACCTACGGTAGAAATTGGCAAGACCTAAAAAGCTGTGGAGCTCTGTTAGGGTGGTTGGGGCTGGCCAATCCTGAATGAATTGGATATTTGCTGGATCCACATGCACCCCCCACTCATCAATAATGTATCCCAGATACTGAACCTAGGTCATGCCAAAAGTGAATTTCTCCAAATTGGCACACAACTTGTGTTGCCGCAATGTTTGGAGGACCTGTCGGATGTGGTGGAGGTGCTCTTCCCAAGTCTGGCTGAAGATAAGAATGTCATCTAAGTACACCACTACAAATGAGTTGGTGAATGGCCACAAGATGTCATCCATTAGCCTCATGAAGGTTGCAGGGGCATTTGTCAACCTGAAAGGCATGACCAGCCATTCGAAAAGGCCCTCCTTGGATTTGAAGGCAGTCTTCCACACATTAGAGGGTTTGATTGGTACCTGGTGATACCTAGACTTCAAGTCGATCTTGCTAAAATATTTTTCCCCCTTGAGTTGGTCCAGAAGGTCATCAATCCGTGGGATCGGGTACCTATTCTAGACAGTGATCTTGTTCAGTGACCGATAGTCAATGCAGAGTCTCCAAGTCCCATCCTTCTTCTGCACCAACACGATTGGGCTCCCACAGGGTGATGAACTCGGCCAGATGTGGCCTTTCTGCAACAACTCCTGAATCTGCCTCTTGATTTCGTCATTCTCTAGGACAGAGCACCGATAGATGGGTCCATTGGGAAGCGACGCACCCGGGGTCAGATCAATGGGGTGCTTAACCTAGCAGTGTAGAGGCACCCCTGCGGGGGAGGTGAAGATGTCCTCATACTCCTCCACGACCTTATCCATCTGTTGTTTTCGTGTAGTGGGGCCATGTCTTGAGGTCATGGCCACAATCTTCCTCTTTCCCTGAGGGCGGATCATCAGGAAAACAAATTTCCTGGTTTTGGAAATGAGCTTACTGCATTGTTTGGCAGTAACCAAAGAGATGGTGGTAGGCGGTGCTATCTCCGGTATCCTGTACAACTTATTTCCCAAAGTGATAATAACAACACGAGGCTTGGACTCATACACAACATGTCGCTTCCACAAGTACGGTTGGCCTAATAATACATCAGAAACATCAAGAGGAGCAATGCCACATAATACCTCATCCGTGAACGGCTTGATGCTGTAGGGAAGGTGACATTGTTGGCTGACGCAAAGGTCTCGTCCTTGGTGCAACCACCCAATGGTGTATGGTTGTGGGTGTGTTATGGTCGACAAGCCCAGCCACTTCACGACCTCTACCGAGATGAGGTTCTTCTAGCTCCCGCTGTCGACAATGAACTGCAATGGGGAACCCTTTACCCACATCTTGGAATGGAAGAGACGCTCTGCCTCCTTTGGATCTTCTGGTTCCTCCTTCTGGATCTTCATGGTGGCAACGGTGGTGTTGGGCTCTGCATCGATAATATTCTTCCCCCTGTCATTCCCCTTGTCGGGTTCTGACTCAGAGTCGGAGCATGCATCTGATTAAGAAGCCTTCAACTCGGCTACCAATGACTGCTTGACTCAACACTCACTTGTGTTGTGAGTGGAGCTCTTATGGAACTCACACCACTTCCCCATGTCCTTTTTTGGATTCATGGTGTTGTTCTTTGCTTGTGGCTTTGGCGGGTTTTCCTGGGCCACCCCGCCTTGGCTTGGTCCTTTGTTTTGCAGTTTGGGGGTAGCTTTCCTTTGCTTCTGATTCACAAACCCAAAGTCTCGCTTCTTCTATTTGAACTTCTGCTCAATCTTGGGAGCATATCGGTATGCCACACCAAGCGAGGAGATGTCGAGGAACTCCATTTCCTCCTGAATTTATCTGTGCAGACAACTGCAGTACTTTAACACCAAATGTTTCTCTGAATCTTTGATACCCAACTTTGTGCATAGGGTATGAAACAGATTCGTCATCTCATGCACATCTTGGTCCCTTTGCTGTCGCAGTGTAGTCCATTGTATGTATTTGTCCTCATAGCTCCCCACGAGATAATATTGTTCCTTGATGGCATATCAGAAAGAATTCCAAGTGGGTGCGACCGAGAACAGACAGGGTTCCCCCTCGCCCTGTTGCTCCGAGTAGGTTTCCCACCAGTCCTTGACATGGGGGGCGGCTTTAAGGAGTGCGAAAATAATCCTTTCTCGGTCGAAAAAGTCATGAACCGAGAAATATCCTTCTAACATATTCAACCATCTATCTATGACATTTGCATCTATTTGGCCCTCAAATATGGGAATGCCAAAGTTTACTTGTACCTTAAAAGGAGTGGCACCTCTAGAGTGGTTGCTGGATGTCGATGCGCCACCAGTGGGAATTCGTTGAAGAATGTGGGCAACGTTGTCCATCATCGCATTCCTTTGTTTCTCGAGGGCCTCCTCGAGCAACATTTTGATAGGATCTCCTGCTCCCTCATATTTCTTTTCTTCCCCCATGGGTGGTCGTTGGGGTTTGCGAGGTTGGTTTTGCAAAGGTTCAATTAAATCGAGCCCCAACTCCTTATACCCCGACCTCGTTGGGGACATGCAAAGAAGGATCGAGAACGAGCAGACTGCTCTGATACCACTGATCTGGATTTATGTAGGAACACAATGAAATACAAAAATACACATAAACGCAGAGATGCAGTGGAAATAAGACTTCATTTCATTAATAACAAATGACTGAAATATGCTTACAAACAGAATGGAAATAAACTAGCTAGGGTGTTGGTAGCTTATCTCTGAGAAGAGATGTGGCGGCTACTGGCCTCTACACTATTTTACAATGAGGCTTGAAGGCCTATTATTATTGAGAAACAATGGAAAACCCTAAACATCCAAAGACCTAACCCTAGGAGATAAAACACCAAGACTATGGGCCCCGTTTGGGTAAGTTGGTACATCAACTTCCCGGGGACGTAACTTTGGCATACGATCTCTGTTTGACGTGTTCCATAACTCGTTAGAAAGATCTATTCGAGGACTACAACTTTTGGGTGAGCAACATGATCTAAGATCCATTTTGCTCCCCGTTTTCCCAAAAAGCGTCGTTTAAGGCCTCAAAATGGCTTCGGAAGTTTAGGACCCGAAAAACTGCTAAAAATAGTAAACTGTGCGGAAACTGAAAAACTGAAAGAAGCAATGGTGGGGGTCCAAGTGGAATAGGTGGGTGGCCACCAATATCCACCTGGATGAAGAACTTGCCCGAAGTGTCTGGATTCTTCGATGATTTCCCAGACATCTTATCGAATGATGTTCCAACAGTAGTGAAAGAAGTCTGAGGTGAAACCATCCGGTCTTGGAGCTTTGCCTAGTGGGGTATCCCTGAGAGATTGGTCAACCTCCTCCTGAGTGATTGGTCTCATAAGTGCCTTGTTCTTCTCTTTGGTTACCCCCTTGGGAATGTTCCTGAGGATTTCATTGATGGCTTGCTTTCTGTCGATTGGGGGTTTCGCGAGAAGATTTTTGTAGTAGGCAAACAACTCTTTTTCTATGTCTGTGTGATGTTGAATTTCGGTCCCTTGTTCCGAGACTAGATGGGTGATGCGATTGGTGTCCTGACACTGAACCATGGATTTGTGGAATAATTTAGTATTTCTCCCCCCCTCTTTTATCCATTGGATGCGGGGTTTTTGTCGCCAGAGTATCTCTTCTTGCTTCCTTCTTTTTGCGATTTGGTTGCTTAGTTTTAATTCCTACTCCTTTAGGGAGTCCGTCAGTCCTTGAGTTCAAATCTATTGTTGGAGAGTTTTCATTTGTTGATTGAGACTTACCTGCACTTGCATGATGTTGCCAAAGGTGGACTTGTTCCAAGATTTGAGTTGAAGCTTGAGGTTTTTTAGCCTTTGTTGAAATCTATACATTAGGGTGCCTGTTTGAGTGACCACCTCTTCCCACCATTGCTAAATATTAGTTTGGAAGTCTGGGTGTGTTAGCCATAATTTTTCAAAGCAAAAGGGCTTTCTGCCTGGGGTGCCATCAATGTTGAGAGTCAGTAGTATCGGCCAATGGTCTGACCCTGGTGTATCGATGACCATGGCATTCCAGGCTAGGTTATCCAACATTATGGCTTCCAAAATGAGGAAGTGATCCAGTCTGTTGGAGACATGCTGAGCCCCCGAGCGTCTGTTGGACCAAGTGAAGGGCCCATTGTCTGTGACAGTGTCAATACGTTTCAGTAGGTCAATGGTTTGTTTCAAAAGCTCACTGTCATTCCCCAAGGTGCAAGTGCCCCCCTTTTTTTCCTCCAGACCTGTGATCATGTTAAAATATCCTCTAAGGATCCAGCGATGGGATCCAATATGGTTAGCTATCCAATCCAAATGGTGAAGGAAGGCTACCTTGTCTCCTGGTCGAGGAGGACCATAGACATTTGTGATGTAGCCTTGTTTGCTTGAGCCAATGAGGTGGAAGGACACTGTGATGGTCCATTTGGAATTGAAGAAGTCGTTCAATATAATTGAAGAGTATGGCTAAGCCGCCAGCTGCCCCTTTGGAATCCACTACCACCTGTTGGGCCTACTTCCAACATTTTTGAAGAGTGGAAGAAGCTTCCTCTCCTGCACACTTTGTTTCCTGTAGGAGAAATATGTCTGGTTGATCCTTCCTAATTCTCTCTTTGAGAAAAACTTGTTTGCTCTTGGCGTTAAGACCCCTTATATTCCAGGATATTATCTTCATGAGGATGATGGGGTTTGGAGGGGAGGGAAGCTGTCCGAGATCAGATGTATTTGGCCTGAGTTGACTAGGAAGTTTCCAACATCTTGAATGAGTTGGTGTTTTGGCTTTCATCCTCTCCTTTTCTCATATTTTGTAGCTTTTCGTTGTTCCTTCGAGGTGCCTTTTTGGATTCCTAGATTCGAGTTGGCGCGCGTTGATCCCCCTACTGAGGATTTGAGGAAAACTTTGTGTACTTTGCACAGTTGGTCTTGTGGGATGGTGTAGAGTTGTTTCTTGCGATAGGCTTGTTCCAGATGTGCCATATCTATACCTGTTAGCTCCTGATCCTCCAGGTCCATATTTGGATCTCCTATATCGAATCCAAGGTTCTCAGGGAGAGAGGGCTCAGTAACAGTGGGTTGCGAAGGAGCTGAGACATTGTGGTCAGGAAGGTCGGGGTTATTGCCAGTCGCTAGGGCTGTCAGTGGAGTGGTTGAAGAGGAGGGGGTATCCGAAGTGGTTTGAAGGGCCTCAAAGGAATTTTTGGTAGGGGGTCCAGGGGTGGTCTGAGGTGGGGATTTTTTAGCTGGGTGTCTTTGTCGACCCGTGACTTGGGTGAAACCGTCCTTGGGTTTGTTAGGGTTTTCCTGGGAAGGTTTGGTAGGGTTATTTAAAGGGCATTTGTGGAAGATATGTCCATGTTCGTGGAATTTGTGACAGCGAAAGGGGATGTGCTCATAATCAAGGGTTTGGGACCATTCTTCATCTTGGTAATCTAGGGTGATGGCTCCGGGGATGGGTTTAGAGATATTCAAATAAACACAAATGTGAGCATAACCAATATACCTTCGTTGTCTTGTCACCTCTGAGGCTTTGACATAGGTTCCAATGGTGTTGCCAATTCCTGCTAGGATCTCTTCAAGCCAGAATTCTTGTGGGAGTGAGTATAGTCGCAGCTAGACTGGGGTGTATGTGAAGTCTTCCTTTTCCGCGCTGAATCTCTCCATCCAGAAGTGGAGGAAGAGGCCTGTCGAGTTGTAGAAATACGACGCTCCTTCGAAGATTCGATTTTTGTCCTCCAGGTTGTGCAGTATTATTGTAAAGAAGCCTTTTGATCCAAGTTGGAGGTCATAATGACCCTTTGGCTTCCACCAGCGCTGAATCCATTTGACCAGGTCTTTTTTTGAGGGCCATAGCCCCAAGAATTTCCCTATGAGTGCAAAATCTCTCATATATTGTTTATGATCATCTATTTTCGGAGAGCTGATGATATATTTGGGGGCGATTGGAGCTTGCAGAATGCATTTGCCTAGTTCCCAGGTGCGATTAGTTTTCGGGTGACTGGTTTTGGGATAGATTTCCATCGACTTCTCCTTCAGCATTTCTTCCTCCAAAATTATCTGCCGCATTCCTTCTAGGAGCTCAAAAGTTGGTCATTTGAAGTAGTTAAGGTCATGCTCCTTGGCCGTGACGGTGCTGTAGGAGGGGGCCGAGTGCCCCCCTCCTTCGGTTTCCATGAGCGCAACAATTGTAGGACCAATGGCTGGGTACAAGGCTGAAACCCTAGCGCACACTCAAGAATTTTTCTGATCCATTACCTTTTTCATGATACTTTTAAATTTCAATCAAAAAGTTAAAAAACTATATCAAAAATTAAAAAAAATTAAACTACTGTTATGATAATTATGAGAAAAGTTGAAGCCTAAACCATGATTAAACGGAGAGTAAACCCTTTACCAAGTGACATAACACATATATACTGTTTTTCACAATTTAATAATCAGAAATATAAAATATCGCATAACCGGGATAAAATCTCACAATGGTGAGCCAAAAAATTAAGAAAGAAGAATGTCCGTTTGTCCTTGCCCACGCGCTCTTATATATTTTTTTATACAATGTGACTATTAAATTGGCATCATTAATAAAGCGATTTAATAAATAAATCTTGATTTTCCTCTACCAAAATCAAAATATTTTTTTATTTATACAGTGTGACTATTAAATTGGCATCTATCATAAAAGCGATTTAATAAATAAATCTTGATATTCCTATACCAAAATCTAAGATTGACCTATAAACTGGAGGTAGCACAATAAAGTGGGTCATAAAAGCGATTTGATTTTCTTATACCTATGACTGATAAAGTGTGTCTATGCGGTGTCACAGATTGAAGTGTCAAATACGCGGTATGACTTTAATAAATGTGAACGAAGAACACGGATCGTGGATTCTTGTCAGAAAATCAAATGACACTTTTATTTTTAATTCAGAAGTATTTTTTATTACGTAGAAAGGCGTATACCTATTGACAATGGGTACAATTAATCACTTTTTAATCTAAAATTTTAATTTAATGGTTAACAATTGAAGATGCTGGTATATTCTTAGTCGTCCTGCCAAATCAATGGATGTGATTTACTCTTCATAACTTCCTTGTATTTTTGAATGCATCAGTTAACCTATTTACTTTTTTACATTTACCTAATCATATTAAGAAATTATTGTAGCATTATATGATTGCCACGTTTAAATAATTAACCTTTAGGATTACCACGTTTAAATTTGCTATGAACACGTATGGATTTGCTGTGAGTAGCATTTGTTTCATGGGACTACAGGACTCAGAGCCCGTCTAGTAGAAGCGCAAGGTAAAATAGTGGCAGGCCCTGTCGTTGGAAGCATGACCGCATACGACCGCGTCACTGTAATGGTCGGCACCACCGCCAACATCCACAGGGAACGGCTAAACGTCTAGCACGTTTGCAGCTCACCGGACTCATCCAACAACGGGCTTGGATGCCAGTGCAAGAGCATTTCCCAGGTTCCCATGGCAGCCCAACAACAGGTAAACATGAGGACTGTAAATAATGTTGTGGGCAATTTCCTTTCTGGCGGCAAGTCCTAAGGACATTTGCAAACAAGCACAACCCCGACTAGACGGTGAAGGGCATTTACAGCTTAAATATTATGTTCCCCACGTTTGGATTTGTTGTGGGCAACGTCTGTTTCATTTTCATTTTCTGGCTTGTGGGCACGTTTCATTTTCCAGTGGTCTGCAGATTTCATATTGGATTGTCAAATTTCAGTTGTCCGTGCATTTCATTATTTCAGTTGTGGGAGGAAGCATTGGTATCACCTTTCGACGTTCATCCGCCACGGTTTTAAATGGTTGTGCTAGTACATAAAGAATTTCAAAAGAGATTTTTATAAATATGTAATATTTGAAAGCGTTGCATATTTTTGGCTAATTTGGAATGTCGTAAAGGTAAAAGATCATTTGAACATTTTCATGGCCATATTCAATTTTAATAAATTTTTAAACTCTTTTTTAGTTATGGGTAATTTTGAATATTTTGATATGGGCAAATATTCTTAAGCAAATATATAAGTTTGTTTGGTGAAAGGTTTAATTAGTCTTTTTTTTTTTAATAAATGACAAGTTACGATTTAATTGCAATATATTTGTAAGGTAAGATGCTCTGTTAAGTTATATATCTAATCTAATCAGTTTAAAATGGAAGAATGTAAATGAAGACAAGGTGAATGTAATGAATGTAAAATATAAAAAGTAGTTTATTAAATTTTAATTAAATGAGCAAAAGAATAAAATTTGGACATCCAATTGATAAAAAGAAGAATAATCCACCCCTATTATGAAAATGAATTTGAAACAGACTTTGAAAATGAATTTGAAACAGACTTTCTCAAAATCAGTTAGTAAGCAATCTGAGAGGAAGCATGTTCAAAGATATTGCAACAAGGAAAATAGTCCACTCACAAACTACATGTATAATCAAAGATTACGAGCAACCGAGGCTTCTTCTTGTTTCAATTCAAGTGTATCAAGCCTAAGAGAAGTGAGAGTAAACATCAATAGCATTAGAATAGTCCAAGTTAAAATGCCCCGAATATAAACACTAAAGCTAACAAAAATCTATTTTGTGAGTCTCCAACTACCTTATATGATTATGATTCTTGAGCTTCTCAAGCTTTTAAGTCACTAAGGATTTTTATTCTACTCTTACTTTGACTATTCAACTAGCTTGTGAAAATAGATTTTAATAAAAAAAGAAAAAGAGATTACAATATTTTGCACATTTATGTGGGACTTTTAAAGATGAACATTAATTCAAGACAATCAATTCCATCAGTTATATGTTCACTTCCTTATCAGTGCTCTCATTCTCCTTGCACTTTGATTCTCAAGCATGCCTTGTGTTTGCATTTAGCTGAAAATTATGTTGTCTCCACATTTGTTGCTTGGCTAGGAACATTGATTATCATCCTCTTTTCTTCATTTTTTTTAGGCATGGAACTTAATAAATAAATTTATCTTCTCTTGTTGCATATAACACGTTTTTCATCCCTCCTTATCTTCTCTTGCTTGGAGTGCATTTTCAATTCTCACACTTGAGTGAAGCTACATTGACACTTTGATCATGTGTTGCTTCTCCTTCACTCATGAAGCTTCTTTTTTCATTTAACTCTTTGCATACAAAGCTTTCATACACATAAGATAATAGCATAAGGTGATGCTCAAACTATAATGTTCATGAAGGAAGTTATATTAACTTGACACTCTTGATAATTAGCTAAATGCATTAAAACAACCAAAACAATCATAAGTATTAGTTAACGAGAAAATAAAGGTTTTCTTAATAGAAGAAAATTAAAATGATGTAAATGAAATGGATGAAACATCGAAAATTAACAATGTCACCTAGTATCTTTCTTTCACTTATGGCTAGAGAATCGATGCTCAATTCATCAATTAAGATTTCTCATCAATTAACATTATTTTTAATAGTTTTTTTTTTACAATAAACTAATATTGAAGGAAACAATGGAATATGAGGTATATCTAAGTTGATATGGGGTAAATAAGTATGAGGAAATGAGTGTTAAACTCATTTATTTTGGGAACTATACAATGGTTTTGAAGTTTTTACCTTCCCATTTAAAAAAATAAATGGGAAAAATAAAATTCTTGTTAATGTTAAATCAATTATATCAACCATGAATCGGTAGTAGTTTGAGACTATACAATTATAGGAAATTGAGTATGAGGAACATAATTCCAAGGTAGGATTCTACCCAACTATCACCTAGTGTCTTGTGTCAATGTTAAACAACTCTTTTGTCTACATCACTTAATAAAAAACTTGTAAATAATCATGTACAACAAAAAAATCCTTATAATGTTTAATCATGATGAAACATATCTAAGCCTAGAAGATATTGGTGAGCTAAAACCTATGGGAAAGATCTTGGAACTCAAACTCACTTGGGGAGTTGCAATGGCAAATTAAATTACACCCGTTCAAGTAAAACACTTTAGTTTCCTTCTTGCTTCATTACTACAAATTCTCAACTAATGTATTTTCACATCTAATGCATTTTTTAGCTTTCCTGGGCCCATGAGAGCTGTTGAGCCAAGAGAAAATGCATAGCTGGCCTCTATATTTTTCTTTTTCAACTTCTCAACTAGTGTGTTTTAACCTTCAATGTGTTTTTTAGTTTGTGAAGGGGTCCAACAAATCCTCCAAGGAAACAATGCATAATTGGCATCTTCATTTCACTCTTTAGTTGTACAACTAGTGCATGTTAGACTCCCATGCATTTTTTAGTTTATGGAAAGCTCTTGCAAAGCCCATAAGGGAAAAACACATCACTTTCCATATTGCTCCATTGTTTAAGTAGCATCACCATTGTGTTCTGGTCTCTAGCGCATGTTTTAATTATTACAGGGTGTTTAGAAGACAAACACATCATTGGGGAAGCTAACGTTGCATATATACGTTCTTTGAAGTAAAATGTTGTCCTCTAAGGACTTGCAGAGTATCTCACTACCGGAAAAGTATTCATCATCAACTTGATTCATCTTAGGATCTCTAGGGCTTGCTTGCTTTATTAAAGGCTTCCTAGATAAGAGTGCATCTATCTAAGTTTCTACTAATCATAATAATTGATACACAAACCCTTAGGATACCAATTTGTAAAATGGGTCCTTCACATGAATCGGAGATGTCTATGTTCTCTTTTGAAACATTCAACTATAGTTGCAATGAAGAAACATGAGAGGACATCAAAGAAAAAATGTACTAAAGAACTCGATGTATTTTAGCACCATAAATGTTTTAATGGATCATGGTGAAGTGCTTGCAATGCTGCAATAGAAATACGACAATTGGTGTTGTTATGCTTATTGAACAACCCTCGATGATGAAATTTAGTTCTTAGCAGTGAACTCATTCTCCACTCATTTAAAGATACCCTGTAGTGCTACATGAAAACTTGTGCAAACTAAGTGACTTCATTGGGAGCTTGCGACTGCCTGAGGGAGATCCATTAATTTATACATTGCTTAAGAGTGCAAGGGGATTCATGTTTTTCCCACTTGTAAAGGAGAAATGCCTCTTATCATTTCACATGTCAATTGAGATGTCTAAAATCAATATGCATTGTTTTGAAGCTTCTTAGACAAAATGCAATTTCCTAGAGTTGTAATTCACATTATCATGGATTTATAATCATTAAAGAAGTTATTCAATGGATTAGATACACTCTTTAATATTTGGAAGTTCGGTTCCTTGTTTGGACCGTTTGCCTACAAATGCATTAATAAAGCATGTAATAATATGTGGCGAATAAAGCATATGAGATCGTGCTAACCATGAATACAATCTAGGCTTATTAAGATTGCATATGAATCACCCTAGAGATTTTGTGTTGTTGCAAGAGAAACATAACAATCGGGTTTACATTGCTTTCTTTAGAAAAAGCAGAGGAGTCATTTTACCTCTTTGTTTTCTTTGTGTAAATGGATGTTTGGTTCCAAGAACCAACACCGTATTTAGCAAGGTGGATAGTTAGTAGTCGAAACAAATTTGACATCACATCTCTTTACTCCTCAAATCTCCTTATTTTTTATTTGTTATGTACTTGCTATTCTCTTTGTTGTCATGTTAAATAAGCATATCTCTTAGCAATAGGTATGAGTGTGTATTTATAGAAGCTATGCATTCACTATTATCATTACAGAAACAATAACCATTTAGATTTAATGATATATGCACCAACCAATAATGATTAAGAACTTAGTACTAGAATTAACAAATACATATGTAACATAGTGGAGAAAAAATCCTTGATTGCAATTACTGGTGAAATTTTACATTTACCTTTGCCCATAAAAAAAAAATTCACGACGTTCCAATATTTTTATTACCCTTCAATTTACATTCACACAAATTATTAGCCTCTTAGTTTGTAGTATTCTAGATATAACATAGTATGCAGAACATAAATATTTTAGCTAGAAATGGCAGAACAACGATGATATAACCAAAACAATACCAAAATAATGGCAGAATAACACCAGAAAGAGCACCTTGATTAATGATAGCAATATTCACTTGCCTCTTCGAGGGGGAACCTCCAGCAGAGCATATCTCTATTACAATAATATCTAAGAAAATACTTCTCATACCCTCTAATCCTAATTATATTAAATCTGTCTATCCAAAAGAACAATCTAGAGGAAGATCTTTCTAGAAGCGGAAGCTTCTATTAGGTCTTCTTATATTTGACTTATTCTTCTTTATTGCTAGGCCTCATTAATATTGGACTTTATTACATGGAAATATATTATTCTACCTACGTGAGAGGTTAGGGAGGTTAGGTCCTTAACATGTCCTCCCCCTTAAAACCAACATTGTCCTCAAGGCTTGAGATGAGGAAATTGTTGCAGAATGGTAGTTGGTTCCCAAGTGGCATCTGCTAGAGTTGTATCTTTCCACTGGACTAACACTTCTTTGATGGTGCATTGACCCAGATGATGCTCACACTGGTCTAAAATTGCTTGTGGCTGCAACCAAATGGAGCCTTCTTCATCCAACTCAGGAAGGCTGGTTTGAATTTGGCACTTAGTTCCAATCACCTTCTTTAAGTAGGAGACATGAAAAACATGATGGATCTTAGAATAACTGGGCAAAGCTAAGTGATAATCCACTTGTCCCACACGTTTGAGAATGATATAAGGACCATAAAATTTGGGCGCCAATTTATGACAATGGTCAACCTTGAGGGAAGTTTGCTTATAAGGTTGCAGTCGAAGAAACACTTGGTCTCCTTCAATAAATTGACATTCAAAGCGACCTTGATCTTCCTGTTGCTTCAAGTGATTATGGACCATGACCAAATTCTCTTTGAGGGTATGGAGAATAGCCTCTCGAACTGTAAGCATTTGGTCAACCACCTGGACCTTTGAGACACCTGGCAGGTATGAGACAAATGAAGGTGGCTTTTGTCTATATACTGCTTCAAAAGGAGTCATGCAGGTAGTTGTATGGTAAGAAGTGTTGTACCACCATTCAACTAGTGGTAACCATTGAGCCCACTAATTTTCCTTTCCGATGCAAAACACCTCAAATATGTTTCCAAACACTTGTTGACAACTTTAGTTTGACCATCAATTTGGGGATGATGAGCTTTGTTGAGATGCAATTGGATGCTCTCTACCCTGAATAGTCCTTGCCAAAATTTTCTGGTGAAAGTGGGGCCTCGATCAGAAACAATAGAATGAGGCATGCCATGAAGCTTGAAGACCTGATCCATGAAAAGTTGAGCCACAGTGGAGTCGGTAAATGGGTGTTGAAGAGCACATAAATGAGCATACCTGGAAAGACAATCAACGACCACCATGATGACTGATTTATTGTTTGATTTAGGTAATCCCATAATAAAATCCATAGAGATATCCCTCCAAATAGAAAGTGGAATCGGAAGTGGTTGTAGTGTGCCTGGATCTTTGACTGTTTCTCCCTTGTTGTGTTGACAAACATCACATTCTGCCACAAAATTGCAAACGTCATGTTTCATACCATCCCCCCAAAAAAAACATTTGACTTGGTCATAGGTTTTGGTAAACCCTGAGTGCCCAATTGTTGGTGTAGCATGAAGCTCATAAAGTATCGTGGATCTAAGTTGTGACTGTTTACTTAAATACAAACGACCTTTGTAGCGAATCTCATCATTGTGCCAAGAGTACCCTGGGGAAACTGGAGAATTGACTTGCAATTGTTGGATCAAATGCGAAATTTTGGGATCTTGTAGCCATTCCTGGCGAACATCTTGGAGCCAATCTGGTACAATGAAGGAAAGGGAAAAAGAGACCCTTCATCTTCATATTTTCTTGAAAGTGCATCAACAACCACATTGTCTTTTCCTTTCTTATAAATGATCTCATAATCATATCCAAAGAGCTTAGTCACCCATTTTTGTTGCATCGGGGAGGAAGGGCGTTGTTCCAGAAAATACTTGAGGCTTTGATGATCTGTCTTAATTTGGAAGTGTTGCCCCAATAGATAAGGGCACCAAAGATCCACTACATGCATAATAGCCAACATTTCCTTTTCATAGATTGATAGGCCCAAATATCATTCTGATAGTTGTTTGCTGGTAAAGGCCAAAGGCCGACTATCTTGCATAAGGATTGCTCCAATTCCTCTCCTGGAAGCATCACTTTCAACAAAGTTACTTCCTTAACAAGAACTGTGACCTCAAAACGAGAACTCTAGCCCTTAAAACCCACATTTTTGCATAAAAAACATGAAAATCAACCCTCAAATCAAAAAGTGGTGCTACCAGTAGCACCATTTTTTTAAATGGGGTCAAAATTACAACATTTTTCAAACATGGCCTTCGAAATTAAGACAGTAGCTCATAAAAACATTAAAATCAATAAATCAAACAGTGATACTACGTAAAACAAAATGTTTTTTCCTAAATGTGAAAATCATAGCTCTTTACGACCTAATTGAAATTGTGACATTGACAACAAATCCCTACATAAATAAACAACCCAAAATTGAACCCCAAATGGTCACTTGAAAATTTATTTACAAACTTTTTTTTAATTTACATTAAAAAATAAATAAATATAAAGATTAAAAATCCCATTTAAAAATATACATTCAAAATTGAATTTAAAAAAAAAATCAAAATTGAATTTAAAAAAAAAAGATTAAAAACAAGGTGAAAAAGAAAAATAACTAAAAAGAAACCAAAAAAAAAAAATTCTTCCAAAAATAATAATTTAAAAAAAAAAATCATTAAAAACACCTTTAAAAATATATATTTTTTTAATTAAAAAATAAGAAAAACAAAATTCAACCAAAATTTTAAAAAGTATAAAAAAAAATTAAAAAATCTTAAACTAAAGTTTTAAAATTAAAATAAAAGAGAAAAAAATTCAAAAATTTATATTTTAAAAACAATATTTAAATGAAAACAAAACATTTTAATACAATGAATAACTAAAGAATAAAAAGAAAATTTTAAAATCAATTTTGAAATAAAATTCCAAGCAAATTTTAAAAAATTAAAAACTAAAATTAAAAAAAATAAAAATTAAAAACAATTTTATAATACAAAACCTATCAATTTTAATTTAAACTAAAGTAAAAAAAATAAAAAAATAAACCCAAATATAAACAAATTTAATAACATTTAAACAAAAAATTAAAAAAAAAAAAAAAAATACAATTTTGCAATTGAAATAACATAAAATCTTAATTGTCCCCGAGGTGTAGGACATTCGGTGATGGAGTGTGTTGTTAAGATACTCCATGATGTTAAAGTCACCTGTTCGAAACTTGATGGGACAAAAAATCCAGCCATGTTAAGGGTTGGTGTGGCTCTTCCCGGGTGATTTTGACGGCTTAGATGCCCATGAGTTGCAGTTTCTCAGCCACATGCTCATCCCGTAGGTTACAGACACAAACAAAAAAAACATAAAATTTTAATTAAAATTAAAACATTTTTTTTTTAAATTACAAACCTATATATTATTGGGGTGTAGTGGGGGGTAATGTACGGAGCCCCGTGCAGCTGGGGAGATGCCCAACATCAACCCTCATGGCTTCCCATCACTGGTGCATATTGGTTTTTAATTTGTTTGTTTTTTTATAAAATTTTACATATTTTAAAGTTTTTTTAATAATTTTTTTTTTTTTTTAATTTTATGGTTTTTTTTTTTAAGGTGGGTTAATTTGGTTTTTTTAATATATATTTTAATTTTTTTTTGTGTTTGTTTTTTAAACTTTTCTAAAGTTTTTGTGACATAAATTTTTTTTTT
>ML804840.1:76993-94464 GCA_009831015.1 Picea engelmannii | reverse complement strand
AATTTTACTTCATTGTTTCCTCTCCGCAACCACATTCAAAATAATAAAAAATGGTTAAAAGTGTTAAAATTTAACTCAAAATTTCAACAATGATTACTATACATGTCTCGTAATAATGCATAAACCCTCCGGTTACACCAATTATATGAATTTTTAAGAATGTATTAAACTAGTAGTTGCTTATCGAACTATTAAGATATACACTAAAATACATAGTGTAAATAAAAATGTTAAAAATTAATGAGAATCAAAATACTAAAATATATAATATAAAATAATAAAATTATATAAAAAGAATTATGTATATGAAGTATCTCATATTTTGAAATATAAGTTAAAAGTTTAAGGAAAGTGTAATTCCATAAATATACATTTAAAAATTAATATGTAAATTAATATTTTATAAATTAATTTATAACAAAGTTGAAAAAAATATGATCTTATAAATACATTAAAAAAATTAAAATTAAATATTTCAGATTTTATATAAATGTGAATTTATAAAATTTAAATTTAAACTAAGACAAGTCTCAAATAATCATAAATAATATTAGCAAAGATCACATGCACATTCATATATAACATGTAGACACAAATGTAATTAAAATTAAATATTTCAGATTTTATATAAATGTGAATTTATAAAATTTAAATTTAAACTAAGACAAGTCTCAAATAATCATAAATAATATTAGCAAAGATCACATGCAAATGCATATATAACATGTAGACACAAATGTTTTTAGGCTTTCCATGCAAGTTTTATGTTCAAGTTTTGCAATCACTTCATAGATTTGAACGTTGATTTGTCATTTCCCTAAGATAAGTAAGACAATGATGCCTTCTTCTAGATAGTATGCCTTCTTCTAGATAGTATAGCATGTGTAGATTTCAGATAGTATAGCATGTGTAGATTTCAAAGGTTCAAAAAAACATTTTTTTTATATTATATATATAGGATTTATAGGTTAAATTCTATTAATTTTTCAAAATATCATAAAGGAAAAACTTCTTTGTTGTTGGCTTGTCGCTTGGGAAACCAAACTAACAACAGAGGAGCAAGTCATCAGTCTAAAGAAACTATTTGTAGTTTTTCCAAAAATCTTTAAAGCTAGGGACCCAATATAAATGCTTAGATAAAAGAAAAATGGATCAACAAGACTATCTTTTCTACTAGAAGACATTCAAAAAGAAAAACTTAAGAGGTACCCATCATTAGGGAGTAGGAGGCTCCACTGAAGTGCCCTGAGAATAATCTTCCTAGAGGTGGCCTTAATCGAATTATACATTCCGAGCATAGATTAATGTTGTCGGATTGATGGAAGAGGGAGGAAAGCGGGAGATAATTTCTTGGATCATTAGGTGAAGGTTGTTGAGTTGTAGCTAAATGATATTCTAGGCGTCCTCTCTTGTCTGGAGCATCTGTCCCATGAAGCTATTGATGTTCTAGTATAGCTCCATTGTCTTCTAGTATCGGGTCTCCCCCACTCGAGTAGTTCCCACATCTAGAATCCAATGAATCGTGGTCTCTGGAACCTCTGAGTCCCTTCTCATATCCCTCTCCAAACTGAGCTCGGGTTCGACTCCATCTAGATTTTGTTGGAAGTGTTGTGGAGTGTTTCTATGGTAGTCGGATACCACATTATATGCCTCATGTTGCACCCGAGAGACTAGGCATTCTTCGTCGCCTTGATGAAAAGAGGAAACATCAGGGACACTAGAGCCTCGTCGATATCCTCTAGGATAGCCCTAATGAGCATCCATAATGGCTCAAAAAATAGCTCGAAGAGTGGGATGATATAACTGCAAGAGAAAAGGAGTTAGGCTCCAATGTCCACCTGCATGCCTTTGATTTTAGATGACGGATGGGCTCTCTATTGTCGAAAAATCCTGAGATTGTTGAGTTGTTCTCGAACCTTTGCTCTTCTTGGCATCCATCGTCTGCAATGGAATGTTATTCATGTTTAAGTTTGAGTTTGGGTGGAGAATGTCAAGACTCGACCGAAGGACATCGAGTTATGACCAGTTAATTCCTCATCCAGGTGGTTGGGCCGACTAGACGTGAGGCTGTGCATGTCGTTAGTTGAACTGTGGGAACCCACCTGGTTCGTCGTCCTATCTCTCTCAGAAGCATTGTTGAGCATTAAATTGGGATGAAATATGCCAACATGAGGTTCCTCGTAAGTTGCAGGCCCTCGTCTTAAAGGTGGAGCCAATTGAATGGCATTAAAACCATTTGTGGGGATGGGGTTCCCCAAGGTTTGCATCCCCAACACCCCATACAGGGATTGACGGTCCGATGAGGCATGAATACACCATTGGCATGGAAAAGATCCTTTCTGTGAGGAATCCAAGGCTTGTCCCAAAAGTCTTCCATTGATTGGATGCTTTTATTTTCCAACCAGTTCGCCAGCTTGTTGGATGATCAGTGGACATGGCTAGGGATGAGCACAGGGATTGAGCTAATGATGTGATGGATAGTCTCCAGGGTGGCTTCCAAGCGCCAATTATTGGATATTATTTAGATTAGGGAGCCTTGTTGTATGTGTTTGACCATGTTGATGATTTTTTGGGAATTTCCCTCAGCTATGAGCTTGGAGAAGCCATGTTCTTTGGATATTATTAACCCTTCTTCCAAGGCATGGAGCTCTGGAACAAAGTTTCTATTGATGCCTTGCTTGCCTGCAGAGGTTCTGATGATGAGACCTTTCTCATCTCTAAAAGCACCTCCATATCCTGCTTTTCCTGGGTTTCCTGGTCGAAATTGAGTTTTATAAAACTCGGAGGAGGAGGGAACCAATTGGAGGGGGAGGTTGAATTGAACTAAGAGTGAGAGAGGTAGAGAGTGTCTATATTGTTGTTGAGATTAAGGGATTTTAGAATAGATTTTTCATGAGAGTTTGGTTTCCAATCTTGTTCCTTCCAAGGCTAAGAAATAATGGTTTCCTGGATAGGTTTGATAATTTTACTCCATACCTCTAAGGGGGAGAGAAATTCCAGCTTAAAAACCCTTCTATTGCACTCTTTCCAAGCTTCCTAGGTCAAGAATCTGAGGAGGATTGTCCAGGCTCTGTTCAAAATGGGGTTTTGGGTGACAGAGAAAGGACAAAGTTCGATGGTGGCTTGAAGGGACTGTCTATTACAGCCATATCTGCAAAAGAGAATATCCAAGTGAGCCCAGAGTGATTCTATGAAGGGATAGGCATTGAATAAGTGCTTGACAGATTCCTCTTGTGAAAGGAAAAGGGGGCAATGAGAAGGCCCCGAGAATCCTCTTTTGCATAGATTGTCCAAGGTGAGAGATTTGTTAAGGGTAAGCAACCATATAAAGGTGGAGACTTTCTACCAAAGATTTTTCTTCCATAAGCATTCACAAATGACTATCTTCGGGAACTTGTTATGTTTGGCTGCAGTGGAATAAGCTTCCTTTATGGAGAATGAACCTGTAGTTGAGTTTCCCCAATGTAGACAATCTAAATGGTGAGAGGTTATGATATTTCAACTATTGAGGTCCTCCAATAATCTATCAATGGTGGATTGATTCGATGCTCAAGACCATTGATCTTTGGGAAGCCATTGATGCCACTTATACTTGTTTTCCTCATTAGTCCAGTAGTGGGCTACCAATTTTTTTTTCCGACTAATCATCGTCGCTTTGATGCTTTGTAGAGCTTCTTGATCTAACCATTGGGGTTGTTGTTTCTAAGCATCCTCCCAAAATAGGGTGTCTTGGCCATTTCTAATTTTCCAAAAGTAGTTTTCTTGAATCAAATGACGGTTGTTCCAAGCTATGTTCCAGATGTTGGAACCTATTGGAGCATTTTTCATTTGGATTATCTGTCTCTCTTGCAGGTTCTTTGCATACTTATTTCTCCAAAGGTTGACCCATTGAGTTTGTGGGTTGGTTAACCAACGCCACCAAATTTTGGCTCAAAGTCGTCGAATCGCGAAGGAAAATACCCCCTAGGATTTTGGAAGGCAGATTGTTTCCCGAGAGACCAAGGTCCATTTCTTTTTGTTCTTTGAGCTTCCCCAAAGGAATGAGCAGTGAATATTTCTGATGGCTTTGAGAATAAATTTAGGGGTGGCTAGAACTAACAAGTGATAGACAAACATTACTTGGAGTATTGATTTGATGAGAATGAGGTGACTGCCTATGTTGAGGGAGTGAAAGGACCAATTATTGAGTTTTCTAGCCATTCTTGAAAGGAGATCTTCCCATGCAGTTTTCTTTAAGGAGTTTTCAACTAGAGGAATGCCAAGGTATTTAAAGGGGATATTACTTTTTTGATAGCCTAGGATACCAATTAAATGATGTTGGATTGGATGCAAAGTATTAAAGAAAAGAGTTGAGATTTTTCTTGATTAATTGTCATTCCAGAGGCTTCTGAGAAGTATTGAAGAACTTGTTTGATTTGGAGATATTCTTTTACCATTGGAATGTCCATTAACATTGTCTCATCCATGAATTGTTGATGAGTGGTAGGTTTTTATTCACCATGGAGAGAGAGGCCTTTCTAGTTCCCTTGAAAAGTTGCTGCTCTGATAGCCCAACCTAGTCCTTCCGACATGAGGATGAAGAGAAAAGGAGAGAGAGGGTCTCCCTGGGGAATGTCGTGGGAGGGGGATAAAGTTGGCAAGGGTGAGCCATTAACTAGAATTGAAAAAAAGGAGGAAGTAATCAGATACATTATCCACTGAATCCAATCCAGGGAGAATCCAAAAGCTAGAAGAGTGTTATGTATATAATCCCAATTGAGGCTATCAAAGGCTTTAGAAAGGTAAAGTTTAATAAGCATACCTGGTTTCTTGAAGGAATTTAGGGAGTGGATGAGTTCATGGGATAAAATTATGCTATCCATGATTTGATTTCCTTCTACATAACTTGATTGCTCATGAGAAATTAGGGAAGGAAGGAGAGGCTTGAGGCAATTGGAAATAATTTTAGAGATGAGCTTGTAGATGACATTTCATAGGGATATAGGTCAAAATTTGCTTAGGTTTTATACTTTATCCTCTTTGGGGATAAGAGTTATAAAAGTGGCATTGAAGGTAGGGGGAACTTTTCGAAATCTGTGAGAGTCTTCCATTACTTCCAAGACATCCTGCTTGATCACAGGAAAACAAGCATGAAAAAAATTAGCAGTAAAACCATCTGGGCCTGGAGATTTATCTTTGGGCATTTCCATGATGGGTTGTTCAACTTCCTCCATGGAGATAAAGCTTCATTGTGTTTTGTTGTGATCATCTTTGGAAGATGTTGGGTTATTTTCTTGATTTCCTCTTGTCTGTCCTATTGGGGTTCCTTCATTAATGTGCTATAAAATTGAATTAGTTCTGATTCTATATCTTGGTGGTTGTAGAGCTTGTTCCCCTAAGAATCTCTCAATGAATTAATTATGTTCTGGTGACATTGTCAGAGAAACAAGTTATGGAAAAATTTGGAGATTCTTTCCCCCTCCTTTAGTCACTGAACTTTGGATTTTTGACACTAGAGAGTTTCCTCTTTATTTTATCTGATAGATATCTAAGCATTGAGGGAGGATTATTCTTCTATAAGCTCTTGGGAACATCCATTGATGATCATGAGTTGTTGAACCTGCTTCATTCTTTCTGAGAGTTGTTATTTTCTCTAAAACTATCTCCAAATTTTGTTATGTTCCATTCCTTTAGCTATTGCTTAAGGTTCTTTAGGTGTTGCTGGAATATGAACATTGGGGATCTTGAGGAGACTTCAACAACTTTCCACCAGGTTAGGAAGTTGGAAAGGAAAGAGGGGTGGTTTAGCCAAAAGGATTCAAAATGAAAAGGGCAGTTTTTTGGGTTGGCTTGAATATTGATGAGGAGATGGATGGGTCAGTGGTCAGAACCGTGAAAGGAGAGGATGAAGGTTTCGATTGCAAATTTTTTGTGAAGAAGGGATTATAAGACAAGGTAACGATCCAGGCAGGAGGTAATTTGGTGAACTCCTTTGAGGTCATTGTTCCAGGTAAATATACCATTGACAATTTCCTAGTCAACCAATATTAGATCATTAATAGTTTCCTTAAAATGATCTGAATTAGGATTTATGCGATTTAGGCCTCCTTATTTTTTTGAGAGAGAGGAAATAATATTGAAGTCACCTCACAGAACCCAAGGATAGTCACTGAAAAGAGGACTTAAGAAGGTCAAGGAATGGAGGAAGTCTAGTTTTCCGTTCAGTACTTCGGGGCCATACACATTTGTGATATATCCTACTTGATCAGAGCCCACATGTTGAAATTTGGCAAATATTGAGCGACGAGTGGTGAGGAAATGGGAGAGGGTGATTTCAGAAGGATTCTAAAGGATGGTCAGACTTCCCAAGGCTCTATCCGCATCCACCATGATGGAGTGGCAACCTTGTTAGCATTTTGTAGCAATGTATTATTCTTAAAATATACTTTTCATAGTAATTCAAATTTTTCTAACACGAGTGTTAAAAAATAATCGAAACATTGACAAAGAATCAAAACATTGATGAATTGTTTCTCAATATTCATAAAAGTGGAAAACCATTGTACTTAATGGAAGTGTGGACTTTTAACAATGAACAAAGGACATCAACAACAAGGTTCACCAGTGTTAAGTAGTATGCTTGAGGTTCGTGAGAAGTTGAAACTAAGGACTTTTGAAATCAAAGGCTACTGCCTTCCATATAAGGACAATAATAATTTGGTAGTGTGTCTAGTAAATATAATGAAAATTTGTTCGCTTCCCTCGGGTCCTAGCTACTTTACAAAATTTATAATAAAACCAAAAAATTACAATTTAATACAGATGTTCATCTCTTACATGTGAAATATGGATGCATAGATTTCCCATGCCCTATATGATGTGCATAGATTAGTCTTGTATTTTATGCACATAACCATATGCTAGTGTTTGTTGAGAACATGAATTTTGATATTGTTTCTTGCCACACTCCTGAAATGAAACATGGAGGGAAACATGAATCGTTACAAGTTAGAGAAGCAAGCCATGCATCCAAACACTAGCTTGGGGTAGGTACTAAGCTAACCCAACTCTTCATATTTATGCCATTTCTATTGCTCGATACTAATATTTGCAAAGTGAATATGTAGACAACCTGGGCAACGAAATCTCCGAGTTTGGATTGACATTATACTTGGACTAGTTTGTGGATAATTGTGATGAAAATACAACCTGCTAGTTTGATATTGAGTGGCAACAGAAGAAACATTCTTTGTATATAGAAGCTGAAGAAAGATATCCAATTTACAATTATCAGACGTTAAGCTTTACAAGCAAAGAGGAGGACATGGTGACTAACTGTTTAAATTTCCTCTTTCACTATCGTTATCCCATCATAGGAAAGAACGACCTCATTTATTGTCCGAATTCCATGTAATAGTGAAGTCCCAAAACTTGTGGTGTCTAATTTGATTCAAACAGTGGCAATAAATTATCGAAGTCCAGGTTCATAGAGCTAGTTTTGTATTAACTTTTAAACTAAGTTAAATTAATGCGGATTTTAATTGCTAGTCTTAATAGTTGAAACATTGAATTAGGTATCAATAATTTGTGGTAATATGATAAATTAAATCTATATGATATGCACCCAAAAAACCATCTATTACATTGAGACTTAAAATAATATTTGATTAACAAGAAAATTTTCAGAAGCTACTTTTATTATTTTAGCTTAATTTAATCAAAATTTAGATATGTTTTAGTAGTTTATTTTGAAAATATTTATTTGTTTGTCAAAAATTGTTAAGTGGCAATCTACTTGATCATTCAAAATTATTAGTTATGTTTTTAATTCTTTTATCAATTATACTTCGAATAAATTGGGTTTTTTCTCAAAATTTTCATAAAACAATTTCATATAACTAATTGTTACAAAGTTTTTCCTCCATGGAAAGATTCTCTCGAAAAAAAAATCATCATTTATTTGTTTGTTTTAGAAATCTTCCATGAACATGAAACAAATTTATGTTTTAATTTAAATAACAAAAAAAAATAACTAAAATGCATTTTCTAAGAATGTTTATGAATGCTTTGTCTTTCAGCAGGACCTTAAACGTTTTCTACCACATTTGAACCAAACTTTTTCTCAACATATATTTTCCAAACACCATTATGCTTACTACATTAGATATCATATGTGTAGATAAGGTTCATTTCAAATGCTAATTGCAATTTTCAATTACTTATTAATACATCAAAGTCTTGGTAAAATGTTAATTCGATGGCAATAGTAAATAGAGCAGTACATACCTATGATTTGTTGTTTTTTCTTGGAAATAACCCACTCTGTAGATATGTGCAACAATAAATAGAACAATACATACCTATGATTTGTTGTTTTTTCTTGAAGGATGGAGGGACACCATCACTAAAGTCAATTGGGATAACAAATTTGGAGGAGCTCAAAAACTTCATTAATAAAGAATTTGTGATTACCAACTCATTCATAAAGAATTTGTACTATCATCTTGAAGATCATGAAGCCTTTAC
This sequence comes from Picea engelmannii, assembly GCA_009831015.1. Classification (NCBI taxonomy): domain Eukaryota; kingdom Viridiplantae; phylum Streptophyta; class Pinopsida; order Pinales; family Pinaceae; genus Picea; species Picea engelmannii. Next base: position 85,959 of record ML804840.1, on the reverse strand, counting down.
AAAGTATCACATCATATGAGCCATTGAGCATGGGTAAGTAAGTAGAAAGACAAATGACATTTTAACTTTTATTTTTAAAATCACATCGCCTGCCCTTAGAGCTTATCACATTTTATGAGCGGTGAAAGAGATGACAACCTTAGAGCTTATCACATTTTATGAGCGGTGAAAGAGATGACAATAACATTGTAAGAGATGACAATAACATTTTTTTTTGATTTTGGTATTAATAACCAACATATTAAGGCTTAAGTGATATGAGCATATGCCACATATATGTATTTATTATCAATATGTATGTTTATTATGTTACATGTATTTTTTTTTTATCAATATTTATATTTATAATTATTAATAAAATAGTTGTCATAAAATATTTATGAATATTTTAATTTTTTTATTGTATTTTTTTTTTTACAATTTTCAATTCAAATATAAATATATTATGATTTTGTGATTTCTAATAAATCATAAAATAAAATAGAATCGTTAAATTTTAAATATTTTAAAATTTATTTTTTATTTTAAAATATTAAATTTAATAAAAAATTCACAAAACATTATAAGATTTTTTTTACTACATATACAGATTTAACGATCAACCTTACTACTAATAAAGATTTAAGGATTACCAATCACTATATTCCCTTTTTGAATATTAATAAAAATTTAACCATTACCAATCACTATAATAATCACAATTAACCAATAATTATATTCCTTCATTTTGGAAACATGTGGAAATCCATAAATCACTATAATAATCACAATTAACCAATAATTATATTCCTTCATTTTGGAAACATGTGGAAATCCATAAATATAAATAATTTTATTAATATTTTAAAAATTGAAAAAAAACCCTTATCCTTAATGCGACTCTTGTCTTACTTTTTAACATCACAACCATCCTTTGGGTAATCAAAGTCATCCTAAAAATTAGGAGGTCAAAAATAACAATCCATGGGTACTCAAAGTCATCCTAAAATTCAGGAGGTCAAAAAGTAAAAAGTGATCCTAAAATTTAGGGGGTCAAAGAGTAACAACCCGTTGAAAGTATGTATACATGGAATCAAACGAACTGTATAGTTACAATCACTTCGAGAGTTAACCTGTGCTCTAAGATTACTATTCATTGGGTTGAGAGGCATTTTACCCGTTAGTACGAGGAGATGTTTTTTTTTTGTAAGTGAGTGTAAGAAGATGTATTATTGTAGAATAGATTATGATACAAAAAAGGGGGGCCTCCTGGCCTGCCTAGTAGGAAACCAGACCAGGGGTTCCCAAGTTGCACTTACTAAAATGTATGAGGGGTGGGACTGGTCTGTGACCAGGGGAAACCAGGCCAGCCCCCCCATAACCAGTTTGAAAAGGAAAAGCAACATAGACATAAAAAAAATAGACGTAGAGACTACCCACTAGGCCCGAGGGCTAGTGGCCGAACTAACCATTCAACTAACCGTTCACTTGTCCAAGACAATGATGTGTTTCTTCCTGTCATCCGCCCAATTCTTGTTATCCTCCTTCTGGGAGATCGTGCGAGTCTTCCAAATGTGGGCTGGCGCGCCGTGTACATCGGTTGGTGTGATGTCCATGTGATGGACATAGCACATATAGAGGTTAAATTGAGTAGCTAACCACTCCATCTTGGACTTTTGATCCTTCTTGACCTCAACTAGCAGTTTGGTAATAGTTTCTAGGCTACTGAGGCGACTCAGGATTTTGTCCAGCATTTTCTTGTGATCTGTGTTGTCCTCCCGCCCGGCTTCTTCCATTTTCGAACTCACTTTTCCGATCATCATCTTAGTTAGCCATGCCATCTCCACTGTTTTATGGTAGAGGGTTTCCCTAGGCTGCGTGGCCCCCAAATCACTTACCCAGTCCACTTCTTGTTCCAGTGCATCCCAAGCTTTACCTTTGCATTTTTATTTGATTTCCTTTTCCCAGCAGGTGATGGACGCTTTTACTTTCAGCGCAACCAGAGTTTGGAAGGTGTCCTCCGCATCTTTTTTCGCCTGCTCCATTCTTGACACCCGTCGTGGACTATTCGGAACTACCTTTACAAGGTGATTCCTCTTCATGTGCGTGTGCTTCATTCTCACCATCCCGTTTGGTCTATCACAACTCCTTTGCTGGTTACTCAGCTTGTGCCTCACTTCACAGGGATTCTTCCTTTCCCTGCAGTTGTGCTCCTTTTGTTTGTGGCTACCCCTGTTGTCTTTCCTCTTATTGATCTTCTCCTATTATGATCTTGTCCTTCCAAACATGGCTTGTCCGTAGTGGTGATCCCTGCCGTCCTTTTTCCCGGTGGCGGCTCGTATGATAGTGATGACTCGGCCTTTATCCCTATGTGGAGCCATGTTCCTGCTCGCTTGAGATCCTAGAGTGATGCTCTTCATACCTGTACTTTGGCCTAGAGGATCAATTCTGAACCATGTCACTCCTTCATGCCTTACGCCACTTGTTGCATGCGGTTTGTCGTCTGTATTTTCCCACATTCTTTCCCCGCAATTCTTTCTGTAGCTAGGGTCTTGCTGTCGTACCCCCACCAACTATTTATGCTGATCCTTCATGGTCATTGGTGATCGAGTGTTCAACAATCATATCCTTCCTGGGTCCTTCTTGCCTACTGCCAGGCCTTGAGCTACCCTTCTTGATGTGACCTTCCTTGCTTAACCTGCCTTCACAATCTTTTGTTGCTAGTTGGATGCAGTCTGTTATGATTTGGTCATTCGGGAGACTGAGCCAGGTAGTGTCTAGTTCTGAATCGTCCTTTCTGACCCCCTCGTTGGCAAGTCTGTCCGCCAGGCCATTCCCTGACTTGCAGACCCAACGCAACTCCACTGTGTTCAGATTTTTTAGATGCTCCTAGATTTTTTGTAGGGAGAGAGCCATGCGCCAGTGTCTCTGAACCTTTCCTACTCTAGTACCATTTTGGAGTCTCTTCACCGTGTTGATGAATAGGGTGGAGTCGCCTTCCACTATATTGTTTGTCATCCTTTCATGCCTTAGGATTTCAAGGCCAAGCTCCAGGGCTCCAAATTCCGCTGTGTTGTTGGTGGAGTTTCCCATACTCCCAGCATATAGCCAGACGATGTTACCACCACTATCTCTGATCACCCTTCCCATCCTTGCCACTCCTGGGTTTTCTTTTTCCGCCCCATCAAAATTTAATTTGAGGAATCCTAACAGAGGGAGGGTCCAGTTGCGGTCTCCTAGTTGGATTTGCAGATCCCTCCCTACTGTTGTGCTATTGCACTGCTTCCTTCTTACAGTTGCGGCTCTACACTGTTTCTCATATTTGGGAGATAATTGCATCCTTGAGCTTTCCTTCCGATAGGATTTCATTCCTGAAGATACATTGATTCCTCTCCTTCCATATTGCCCAGATGATTATCCCCGGTGTTAGGTTCCATCAGAGGTTCACCTTTTCATTTTCGCTGTAGCTCTCATTCCAATTGGTGATGGTTGCGCTGATGTTACCCTAGATTCTATTGGATTGGCGGTAGATGCCTGCCGCCCAATCCCATAGCTCTGTTGTGTATATGCACTCATCGAGGAGGTGATTGGTTGTTTCCTCCTTAGCTTAACAGAGGTGGAAATGAGAAGGGCCTATATAACCCCTTTTCTTGAGGTTTTCCCAAGTTAGAATTCGGTTGTGGAGAACTAACAATTTGAACATTTTGATTTTTATCCATTGGGGGCTATTCCAGATATTTCCCCACTGTTGCACCGGGTCCTCTTGATCCTGGTCTGCGATGTAAAACCGTGCTTATTTTAAGTTGAATTCCCCACCATTTTCGCCGCCCCACCTTAATTGGTCCTCATCCTTTGAGATTGCAATTTTCCTTTTCCCCAATTCCTCTTCCACCTCTTCCGCTAGAGTTGTGATACAGTCTTTATTTGGTGGATTGAGTTTGTCCTAGGTCCTCCATTTGTTGCTATCATTTCTTAGCTTCCAGTAGTGATGGATTGTTGTTTTTCCTTGCATAGTCATTTCCTGTTGGAGCTCCTCCCTGTCTGGATTTTCCATTCTGGGTTCCTGTTGCCATGTGTCCTCCCAAAAGCTGTGTTTATGAATCGAGTTCGTTTTGTGCCAGGAGAGATTCTAGATGGCTGATCCCTCCCTTGTGCCCATGAGTCAAATTCGGTCTTGATCACTGATGTTTGGGGCACACTTGGCCTTCCAGAGGTTTGTCCATGGTACCGATTTGTCCTTGACCCATCTCCACCAGAGTTTTTCCCTGTAGGATTCGTTGGTTACCTGTGGATCTTGTAACCCTAGGCCTCCTTTTCCTTTTGGTCGACAAACCTTCTCCCAGGCTACCAGGGCCCATTTCTTTTTATTTTCAGCACCTCTCCATTGAAAATCTCTTTGAATGGCTCTTATCTTTTGTAGTATTTCTTTGGGAGTAGGGAACACTGACATCATATACGCTGAAATTTCTTGTAGGACCTCTTTGGTGAGGATAATCCTCCCTGCCAGGTTGAGAGCTCTGTAAGTCCACTTTTTTACCCTCTCCTGCAGTTTGTTGATCACTCCTTCCCATGTTTCCATTTTCCAAGCTCCGTCCATCAGGGGAATTCCCAAGTATTTCGTTGGGAGCGTTTTGCGTTCAAACCCCAAAATATTGGCTAGGTTTCTTTGGATTGCAGGATTTGTGTTGAATAAATAGATCATAGATTTTGAGTGGTTGATCTTTGCCCCTGAGGCTTCCCCGAATTCTTCTAATATTCTTTTATAGGTTTTTTCTTCCTTGACCGCGGGGCTCAATTAATTAGGAGCAAGTATCTTGTCGTTGATACTAGATTGACAATCCAATTGATCCAGTGTTGTTCAAACCCAAAGGATTCCAACGTTTTGGCCATATAGTGCTAGCTAAACTTGTCATAAGCCTTCGCTAGGTCAAGTTGGATTATCATCCCCCCTCTCCTTTGGCTTTTTACCGTGTGTATAAGTTCATGGGCATGGATGATGTTATCCAATATTTGTCTTCCTTCTACGAAACCCTCCTGCTCCCGTGAAATCAGTGTGGGTAGGAGTGGTTTCATTCTATTGGCTATGAATTTGGAGATTATCTTGTAAACAACATTGCATAAAGCTATCGGCCTGTAGCGATCTGGGGTCCTTGCTTCATTTTCTTTTGGGATTAGAGTGATCATTGTGGCATTTAATGCTTTCAGGACAAAGGTCGAACGTCTGGAGTCTTCCACCACCCCATAAACATCATATTTAACCACTTCCCAACAGGCTTTGAAAAATTCCACTGTGAAGCCATCTGGGCCTGGGGCCTTTCCACTGGGCATTTCCTGGACCACTTGGTCGATTTCCTCCTTTGCTATGGGTTTGTTTAGATTGACATTTTGTTCCTCTATGGCTAGCCCGAGGATGTGTTGATTTATCCTTTGTATGGCCTCATTTCTATCTTGGTTGGGTTCCTGGACTATCCCCTAGAAGTGATTGACCAGTGTATGTTCAATTTCCTTGTGGGATTCTCTTTCGATCCCATCATGATCCCTAATTTTCAAGATTTTGTTGTGGTTTCTTCTTGCAATGGTGGTTCTATGAAAAAACTTGGTATTCCGCTCCCCTTCCTTTAGCCACCTGATTCTGGACTTCTGGCGCCAAAGAGTTTCTTCTCGTTGGCATATTGCTTCCCATTCCTAGGTCATTTGGATCTCTTCTCTTTTCCAATCCTCTGTGTAACCCTTGTCTATGAAGAGTTCCTGGAGTATCCTCATTCTATCCTCGATCTTTTTATGTTCTTGGTTTATGTTCCCAAACATTTCCTTGTTCCACTCTTTGAGTTTGTTTTTGATGTACTTGAGTCTCTTATAAAGTTTGAACATCCTTGTTCCTTGATCCGGTAATTCCTCCCGCCACCATTGGTTGATGTGCTCCTTGAAGGTGGGAAGTTCGATCCAAAATTTCTCAAATCTAAAAGGTCTATTCTTCATAGTGGTTTGGAAGTTTGCTTCCAATTGGACTGGCCAATGGTCTGAACCCCCCCATGGCAGGATGCTGCAGTCTAAGGTTAGTCCATGCAGAATGATGGATTATGACACTAGGAATCTGTCTAGCGTTGTAGCTACTTGGTAGTGATTACTTCGTTTGTTATTCCAGGTGAACTAGCCATTGTTGGTTCTGATGTCTACCATATCCATTGTCTCAATGAAAGCTGAGAATTCCTCCGCATCTCTATCCAGTCTCCTGGTGCCCCCTTTTTTCTCCGCAAGTGTCGTGATTATGTTGAAGTCCCCTGCCAAGATCCAGTGGAGGTTGCAGGACTTGGCCTTTAGATTTTCTAGGTCTTCGAGCATTCTCCTTTTTTCTTCCAGCCTCTGGGGACCATACACATTGGTGCATAGAATCGCCTCAGTGTTACCTATAATTTGCATGTTAACCGAGAGTGTGTGTCTCGTAGCTTCAACTGCTAGTAGGTTCAGTGAATGTGGGTTCCATAAGGTGAGTATACCTCCTTCCATTTGTTGGCCTTTGACAACCAACATCTAGTATTTTCTCCATTGGTTTTTACTGATTGTTTCAATTCTGTCTACAGTGCCTTTTATCTCTTGAATGAAACCGAGGTCAGGTTGTTCCTTCCTCAGTCTATTTTTGAGGATCCTTTTCTTTCGTTGGTTGTTTAGGCCTCTTATATTCCATGTTATAATATTCATTTAAACATGTGGGGGGGAGTTGGGAAAGATTTTTTCAATCTTACCTGAATTTATCAACAGGGCTCCTAGTTCTTGTAGGGCTACATTGTTTGATTTCCTGCCTTTCTTCCACCTCGTCTGCTTGGGTGAATGCTATGGGTTTCCCTCGCCTGCTTTGATTCCCAGGTGTCCTATTTCTCCGTGCGTACGCTTGATCCCTCTAGATTTTTCTTCCTCCCTTAGAAGGAAAAGGTATTGGATACGATCTAGTTGTTTTGCTGGCACATTGCCTACTCCTTGCTTTTTCCATTGCTCCAAGATGTTCGCGAGATCTATTCCTTCCCTTTCCATAATGTCTCTGAGATCAGGGTCTTCCATCCCTACCTCTCTTGGTGTCATCTCAAAATCTCCGTCTGCCTCTTGCATTGGGGTGTTGGCGTCTTCGGTTCCTCCTTCTATAGGACTTACACTATCTCCCTATTCTCTCTTATTACCTGGAATATCAGTGTTCTCCTAAGTTGTTTGTTCCCTAGCTACTATAGCTTTTTTCTTTTCCTTTCCTCCTTCTTCCCCTTGGTTAGCCCTTTCCCATCCTTCTGGTCTAGTCTTGGCTTCCGAGTTGCATTCTATTGGGGCTTTGCTTGGTTTCTTGTTTGCTATGTTTTTATGGCTTGATTTTACAAACCCGTCCTCATCCTGCCATGCTTTGTTGTTTTTTGTTTCTTGTTTTGTATTGAGCAAACATTCTCTGATTAAGTGTCCATGTTTATGGCATCTTCTGCATCTAAATGGGATCTTCTCGTAATCGATGCTTTGTATCCATTCCTCATCCCTGAATTCCAGGCTTATGGCTTCCTGGAGTGCCCCCAACACATCCATCTCTATGCATATCCTTGCATAGGATGTATATCTCCCATTTAGGGTTGCTTCCGATGTGTTAACATATTTTCCAAGTTTGTTCCTGATTTCTTCGAAGGTGGATGACAACCTATAGTCTAGCGGTAAGGAGTAAAACCTCAACCAGATTGGGACATTTTTAAAGATTTCTTTCTCTTGGGATAATTTTTCCTTCCATGGCCGCATATATAACCCTACTGAGGTGTGGAAGTATTCCCCCCCATCAAAGACTTTATCCCTATCCTCCAGGTTCATGAAGACTGCTGTGAAGAATCCTTTCGAACCTAGGTGGAGTTCCACTTCTCCACTTGGCTTCCATTGATATTTTATCTAGTTGCGCAACGTTCTTTCTATGGGTCACAACCCCATGAACTTGCAGAATAATGCATGCGTCTTCATCTGGTCCCGATAGAGTTGCATTTGTGGGTCTTTCAGTATAACCTTGGGTATCAATGTTGTTTTAGGTTTACATGGGTTGTGCCCATCTTCCCCACTGGGGTTCGCTGGTTCCTACACAACCTTTTGGGTTTCTCTGGCTTCCTCCCCCACGCGATCCCTTTTTTCCTGGTTGCTCTCCTGGTTCTTTTCCGATCCTGATCCCAAGGTGCTTGTTAGTGGTTCTTTGAACCCAACGCCTCGTGGGCCTTTCTCCCTGTCCACCACTACCTGTTTGTGTGATGGGGTGCCACTCCCACCCCCTTTGGTAACCATTATGAACTTTGTTGAGACCATGACTGTCAAACCCTAGCTTGTAGTTTCTTCAGCTCTCTAGCTACAATTCTATTATTGTTTTTTCTGGTACGAGGAGATGTTGTCACATGGTTGAAATAATGTTTTATTATATATTGAGTAAAATATTAAAAATGCAATATCGATTAATATGTAATTTTTATATATTTTGGGATGTTATATTTTCGAAGGGCGTTTTTTAGTTATTTTACGTTTTGATCTTTTTTGTTGGAATTAGGTGACATAAATTTATATGAAATCATAAGTTTCTCTTGTTTAAATTACATTTATGAACATAGAAATGGATTGAGCATGCTGACAAATCCCTCAAGCACTCAGATTATATAAAATTAACCACTCAAATATGCAGATCCAACAACTTTTAACAAAATTTTGAACAAAATTAAAGAGAAAATATCCCTAAATAAAAATCAAAATGTAAAACAGTTAAACTACATCTTTTCGAAAAATCCCACCATATTCTTCCAAAAACTCACCTATTCTCTTGAAAACTCAAACTATAAATCAATTAATTTTGCAAGTTGAAATCATTCACGAAACATACAAATGAAAATATACAATGAGATATTTATCATCACATTTAAAATTCTGAAATTTAATTAAATATGTATGTGGATATATTTCTATTTCTTCTTAAATTTAATTAATTACATATGTATCGG
>ML804840.1:41796-54613 GCA_009831015.1 Picea engelmannii | reverse complement strand
AATTAAATCACTTTAATTAATTAATTAACCTTTTTACCTTTGAAAAGCTCCTTATCTCTCCTTGTGGCTTCCCTAGCCACTGAAAGTCACTTCTAGCCATCCCATCCTATAGTGTTGCTCCTCTCGATTCCAATGAGCTATTAAATTGAGAGGTTCCTCCAAGTAATGTGCCCAAAATGACCTCTTCAGTGAATTCCATTGACTTATAGCTCAAAATAGTCAAAATCCTGGAAATCGTCGGAATGCAATGAAACCAAAGCCAACCTGTGTGGAATGGCTCATAATGATGGAATATGATCATCAATGCAAGCTGGACCCTACAATGCCTCTCAAATACCCCTGTACTCGCTATAGCATCCATCTGGCTACTCTGGTCATCATAAATCTCTGCCCTGTGATGATGTCCCAAAGTGGGGACATTACAACTTCTTTGAGAGCTATCTCTAATATCTCCTTTTTATCCTTGGACCTCTCCAAGTTTGTTGCATCCGTCCTGGATCTGTATTGAAATTTTTGTGTGACACTCATCTACAACTTATACAATTCTTTTTTTGGTATCTTGGACAAAGCCAAGTCCATATGTTCTACATCCTTCAAAGGTTTTTGTGCAGTGTCCTCAGTAACATGATTTGGTTTATCTGGAACATCACACTTCCCACTATTGTTGTCTAGACTATCTCCTTTTCTTTATTTATTGGATCCTGCTGCGTGGAGTTTTTCTGTTGTTCTATTCCTTTCTGTTGAACGACATTAATCTGGAGGCTTTCCAAAGTCTCCTTGAAATCCATTATTTTTTCATGATTTCCTCTCTATCTGATTCTGCGACGTAGAGTGCATCTTCTCCTTGATCATGCACCTTATCTACCACTAAATATGCATCGTCTTCAATGATTGTGAGATGAATGGAATTCTTTCTTTCCTTCATCTTCTTCCTCTGTTCTCCTATATGCATGGTTGATTTCATATTTGGTGGTCTGTCTATCTGTGCTGGGATATTTGTTTCTTGGGTGTCCTTACCATTGTGTTGCTTTGATCCATTTGTTTCCTCTGCGCAGTTGGTACCTAACATTGAGGCCCTTGGTACCGTTTCCTTCTTTATTGGCTTCTTTGTTGCTGTACCAATAGCTGTTGGTTTGGTGCACTCTAATGCTTTTCTAGTATTTGTTGCTGGGATACTAGACTTCTGTGATGTGCTAGCTTCTGCCTGCTCCTTTCTTGAATGCTACTGGCACCTTCCATTGATCTGGCCATTCAACTAGTACCCATTGGAATTCTTCTGCTGTTATGCAATATTGCATATTTAGCCATGTATTCTTAGGGTGTCTTATAGCTTGTATCCATATGTTATGCCTAGATGCCTTAAAATTGGCTATCCCCTCATGCTCCTTCACCACTTCAGGTGAAATTCTCCATGTATCTGCAATTTTCTCCTGCATCTCCTGAATGTACATGCCAAAAATGCTTTAGTTGGATTTTCTCTTCTTGGAATCTGTGTTCTGTCACATGGTTTCATATCTTTTTGCACCACACTTTCCTCTTCTATCACAAAAAAATGAATACTTCGGTTTTTCCCATGCCTCAAAGACTATCCAAATCAGCAACCAGGAATAGTGGAACTCTGCTCCAACATCCTGCACATCTCTGCAGTCTTCCAGGAATAAATTGAGAAGATACGACACCCAACTTAGAAATGTTCCTTTTGCACACTACGCAGCTGCTATGACTACCCTTGCAGACACTTCTTCTTTGTGTCACTTTCTAAGTAGCATGTAGGCCATCAATTTTGTCGCAAATTTGGTAACTAGGTCATTGATATTCTTAATTATCATACCTCTCTTTTCTATTGTGCATTCACTTCCTCTGCAATATCCTTCTCCTTTATTTTTTCATCAAGATAATTCTCAGGATTTACCCAATCTGATGGAAGTCCTATAAGATTAACAATTAAGTTGACATCGATCGAGACAGGTTTGTCCATCCACATAAACCCTCCATGTATGCACGCCAAAATTTGTTTTACACATGCATTAATGTCCTTCCCCCTACCAAAGTGAAGAATTTATAGTAAATTTATAATGCCAGATTTGTAAAGTCTGACTATCCACTGTTTTGGATCCATTATCAAGATTCCTTTTGAGGTTGATCGCCTGTTTTCCATGTAAACCTTCTGCGCAACATCTGGGAATTTTGCTACTTTGGTCACATCGTGGTCGACGTAATTCAACTTGGAAACACATCCCAACATATCTTCTAACACTATGAATGAATCTATAATGTGGGGCACTGACAGCTCAATCTACTGTTGTGTGCTCGTCGTTGTCACTACTGCCCTTTTCTTCAACGACCCTGTTGTTGCTTCCTCTTGAGTTGCTTCATCCTACATTTCTTCATCTGTGTCACTATCATATTCGACCTGTGAGATTCCTTTGTTCTGGGGTTCTTTGTTGCATCCAGTTTATCTAATTTTCTACTCTCACTATCTTCTTCCTGCTCACCTTGTGTCGGTGCCACTTCTAGGTTTGATGTATTAGGGTTTGCAGCTTCCCTAGGGTTTTGCACTTCCGTCGCTTGGATTACTGCTTCTTCTTCTTGGTTTTTCTCCTCGACCCACATCAAAATGATTGTTTCAGTATCTATTATCAAAATATCATCTACATCCACTACGTCGGTTATGTCTTCAATTGATATTTTATTTCTTCTGGTCCTTCGCGCAAACTGGCTTGGCACTCCAAATTTTGGTAGTCACATTGTTCTAATTCTGGAAAAATTTGTTGCAAATCCATGGGATTCTTCACACACTTCACACAAGATCACAATCAATTCACTCTTTCTCTCATTTGCTTGAAAATCACAAGTGTTTTCCTTTTCTGTAGTTTCCCCCTTTTATAACCTTTTTCATAAATTCTCTCGTGCACCCTCTTTTTTTCCGTTCACCAGTTTTTCACTTTTTCGATCATTTTCCATCCTGTCGCACTGTGTTTACTTTTACTGCATGCAGTATCATGAATTTCGTCGCACCAATTTATTGTCTGTTGCGCACTATCATTCTCAACTATATGTATACCATTTATTCCTCTAACTACTTATATTTTGGCCTTTTCTCATTTTTCTAGTTTTTTCTTCCTTTTTCTTCTTTTTCTTTTATTTTTCTTCTTTTTCTTCCTACTATATGTATTATTTATAATTCTATCTTCTGCACTGTAATTAATGAGGGTTGGTAGGTCAATTGTCCCTATACAGTTTCAATCAACTACCATTGACCATTCCTTGTACCTCTTTGCCTGCTAAATCCTTCAGCTGCACAACACCTCCATCTATGATAGACTTTATCTCATATGGCCCTTTTGAATACATGATGAACTTCCCTAGGTGCTGCAAGTATTTAATGTCATAGAGGGGAATCAAATATCCTACTTTGAAGTTGTTCTTCTTAAAATGTCTATCATTACAGGCTTTATCCTTTTCTTTATGTACCTCCTGATGGAAACCAACTATGATTCTGTGTTATTCTAATTCCTTGAGTTGATCCAATCTTTCTTGTGTTGCACTTATTTCTGTCATATCTGTAATTGTTGCAATGCACAGACTTGGTATCAAATAATCTAAAGGAACTACTGCTTCCTATCCATACACCAATCTAAAATATGGCTGCCTGTTAGCTTCTTGCATGTAGTTCTATAAGCCCATAACACTATTGATACCTTTAAGTCTCAATCATCCCTATTTACATTACAAATATTGGTCAATAAATTCTCCAATATCTTGTTGAATGCTTCCATTGTTCCATTCTCCTAAGGATGATAAGGAGTGCTCTTCTAATGATGTATCTCAAATTCTTCCATCATTGCTTGGATTGTACTATTGATAAAGTGATTCCCCTGATCACTCATAAATATTATTGAACATCCAAACCTTGTAACTACATGTTCAAATAAAAAATGTGATGTAGTATATGTGCTACAATCCTTCATTGCTGCTGCCTCAACCCATCTGGTCAAGTATTCTATTGTTGTAATAATATATCTAGCTCATGATCTTATAGTTGTTGGATTAATTAGACCTACAAAGTCTACTTCCCACTTATCAAACACTTGCAAAGTTACTTGAGGTCTCAATGGCATCTCATCCCTCCTAGATACATTTCCAACTCTTTGAAAAACATCATAGTTTTGACAGTACTCCTTTGAATCCTTGTGAACTGTTGGCCACCATAATCCTGTGCGCAATACCTTCTGCATAATAGCTTTCCCTCTATAGTTTCCTCCAACAATTCCTTCATGTGCTTATGCTAAAATGATAGGAATTTCATGTTCCATAACACATATCCTCAAAATTTTGTCTGCTCCAAGTTTGTACAAGTTCCTACAATCAATTGGTAGTCTGCAACTATTACACCTCAAAATTACTCACTTTGATAGTGTCGCAAGTGTCGTCATTACAAGTGTTGTAAGTGTTGCATCTTGTCCGCAAGTGTCACATCTTGACCGCAAGTGTTATAAGTGTTGCTAACATCATACTGCCTTCTTTACTATGTCATGCCTCCAACGCCATGACAGGGACACTTAGGACACCTCAAAGACTAGTTTTGAAGAGGAGGAATCAGTCTATTAGAAGAACAAGCCTTTTTCCACTGAAAGAACCACTCAAAAATGGATTTTGGAGGGGAGAGCTCCCCTATTCACTATCAAGGAGCGCTGGCACTCACTGGCCTTCTTTGGGGGAGCGTTATAATGCTCTGGTGCCCCTTTTGGGGGAGCACTACCTTTTCTGGGTGAAATTTGGTTTGTTGAGAAGAATGAGGGAAAGATCCCCTCAATATCTGAAGGTGGTTGGATTCGAACTCAAGGCATGATCTTAGGGAAGATCCTAAACTGAAGGAGAGAAATCCTCAACTGAAGGAGAGAAATCCTCAACTTATCCCAAAGATCTCTCAAGTGGTTGGGTCTTTCCAATCTTATATAAAGAGGCCTTCTCATGGTGAAAGGGAAAAAAAGATTGGAGGTATGAAACCTATGATCTCATAGGCAACATACAGTACATGGAGAGAATGACAATTTGGAATTACATAAAACTTATGATCTAATGAGTGAGATGCTATCAAAGCAATTAGTGGAGATTGATTGAGCAAAGGGTTTGGAAAAGGAGAACTGGAAGAAGCTGTTGCACCTTCATTCAAAGGGTTGTAAGTACTTTTACTTGTTCTCATTAATACAATCAATGCTTGGCCTGTTTATTTCAAACTTGTACTTGTTCCATATAAGTTTGTCTACAGTAGATGGACCTATGTTTGAGCTAATCTCAGTAGAGTAGGAAGTCTTTTGTACCTTTGTTTGTTTTGCAGGACCTATCAAGGAGCTCAAGATCGAAGCTCAGCCTGGACTTTGCAAGGACAAACGTCATTCATAAGGTAAATATATTTCTCTTTCTCTTTCATTTAATAGCTCAATTAGATCTAAAAGGAAGTCAGTTTCCATGTTAAGCACTTTCTGTCTTGGTATTAGGAGTCTAGGGACCTCGAGAAAATCCACTTGTCTGCAGGGGGATTTCTCTTCAACAACAGCTCTGACCACCAAATTTTTCTTCTGCGCAGTATTAAATTCCTTTGGTACAAATCCTGTACTCAAAAACTCAATAATGTCAACAAAATACTCATCAACTGTCTGTATTGAAAAAAAAATTTCATTCGAGAATTTGTCCTCTAAGTTACTTGGTTACTCTCCATTAGTTATCCTGGATAAGTGATATGGTCCTGCATTCAATCTTCTAAGCTTCATCACAAATTCAAAGTCAAACTCTTGGAACAAAAGTAGTCATTTTCATATTATTCGCCCCAACACTGGCTTATTGACTAAATATCTAAGAGAAAAATGATCTATAAACATATTGAAAGGTTTCCCTAACAAATGAAGTATGAATTTCTACAATGCACACACCATGGCCAATCCTTCTCTTTTTATAGTATTGTAGTTATGTTCTGAGTCTGATAACTTTATGCTTGCGAATGATATAGGGTGATCTATATCACCTTGATGCAGGAGCAACACCATCGTCAATTAATGAGGTAGGTGGAGGACGACTCAACATCCAATGCAACACACTAAACAGGTTTGGATTCCAAGGAGGGCGCGTCACTGTAATTAAAGATCCCGTAAGATCTTGAAGCTTGAGCCATTGTATGTGCTCCAGTGGATTGTATTTTCCTTTAATGTTTGTAGGATGTACGCCTTTTGAGCGCCGACTCATATCTCGATTGTAATACTCATTTATTGTAATAAGACTTAGTGGTAGGATGCTTTAATTGTGATATGAAATCACTAATATAGTCTAGAGGGGAGGCTCGAGAAGCCCCCTCATGTATAAATCAATGTAATCTATGCCCAGAGGAGGTTGTTGAGAATTGTTGTTGTTGTTGTTAGTATTTGTGTAAAGAAGAAGTTGAAAGCTGCAGAGAGTTGTTGAACTTCTTGTAAATGTTTTCTGAAGAAATATCAAAGAGAGAATTGCTTTCATGTTCTGAGCTTGCTTATCTTCGAGTAACTGGGTAAATGTTGTGTTATTTACCTTTGTGTTTTATGCATGTGTATGCATATTAATGGCTTGTTGAATGAATCCTTAATGTTTATTTAAGTTTCAATTGTTTCTCTTATGAAATATTGGTCCAAGGAGTGCACAGTTCCCACGCAAGGAGTGAGAAGGCCGAATTGTTATAGGTTCAGAAGCTCAGGAGGGATTGTGTAAGTTTACACAGAACAAGCACAAGGAGTGCACCTATACTCATAGGAGTATAAAATATTAGGAGGGAGACTGGTGAAAAGTGTGCACAGAGTCGACACTTAGTTAAAGTGTTGAAGAAGATCTAGGAGAGAAAGCACAAGGTGTGTGCAGGAGACTTCTTTATGTCCCAAGCCAAGGAGATAAGTGCAAGGCGTGCGCCAGAGTCTAATTTATTCAAGTGAAAAAGATTAAGGGAGAGAAAATATCTTTGTTTTGAGGTGGATGGACGAGATCTGTTTGGGAGAAGACAAACTCCCTCAAAACCTTTGGATCTGGAGAAGGATCCTAGATGTTAACACCTCGATTCCTTTGGAATTCACTGCTTCGACAATTTTTCATCATTTGTTGTAAAGGAGACAAAATCCTTGAAGGCCTAAAGCCCCGGAATGAATCTACACCGTAGATCACAAGGAGGAGTGTGAGCCGTCAAATCCTTGAGTGGTTCGGTGATTCAAAACTTTGGGAAAAGTTGACTATTGTTGTGCAAAGTAAAGAATACCCTGAAGTCCCCAAGTCCGAAGTAAATTTGGACCGTCGGTCATCGGGGACACGTGTTCGCATATTAGTGAGTATTCAGAAGTCCAATGATCTGGAGGATCGTGGCTGAAAAGTGTTCAGGCATGAAAAGGAATGAAGTCCCGAAGGCCAGAGTTAATCTAGGTAGTTCATTATCGAGGTCATGTGGACCGTGGATCCCCACCCTTCGCCACTTCGGTGTTCAGTGATTCAGGAGTTTAGTGGTGAATAGGATCTAAAACTCTCGAAGACCGAAGTTCTAGATTAGATCAAAGTTGTTGGTTGTTGGAGAAGGGTGGAACGTTGATCTGCGAGCCCTTCAAGAAGTCACCAATTCAATGCTCATAGGATTTGGACCATTGTGTCATAAAAACCCTTGAAGCATGAAGTTCCAAAGCGCCAGTCCAGGAATTATCCAGTTCGGCGTTCAGAGGTTTTGGAAGGTGTTGAGGGAAAAAATCCTAAGGCGTGAAGCTCCAAAGCACCGAAGTCATGTAGAAACTCCAGGTTTTGGCCCGAGGTTTTTGCCCAAGGTCACGTAGAAACTCTGCTGGAGTACAAGGACCCTCGCGAACCCGAATTTTCACGTAGTTAAAGGAGAAAATGCCTATGGATAAGAGTCTAAGGGTTTTGTGGGACCCGAGAACCACTCCAACTCCTGTGTAAATCGATCCTAGACCGCGAGGTTGTGAGATCCCCAGGGGGGGTTGCATCAAGTGGTATCAGAGTAGGAATAAGCTCTGTGAAAAACAATATTTAGAATCATGCCACCAATAAGATGCAGGGATAGACCTGTGGTGAATGAAACTATGGAAGAAGAAATGAGACAACTTCGTGTGAGGTTGGACGCCATGGAAACAACACAAAGGAGGTAACTAGAGATTGGTGATGTCAGCGAAGCTAAAAGTGAAGATGTAGAAGAAGAAGAAGAATTTGTAGGAGAACAAGCAACAAAAGAGCGATTGCTGAGAGCTTTTGTCAAGCTGGGAGCTAGAGTGAAAATGGAAGTCCCAATGTATGAAGGTAATTTGAATGTAGAAGAATTGCTTGACTGGATAAGTCCTTTAGACAAGTATTTTGAGTATGAGTATATTGATGATGAGAAGAAAGTGAAGCATGCAATGACCATATTGAAGGAACACAACAGTCAATGGGATCAAGTTTTACCTCAAGTAGAGTTTTCATATAACGACTCACCAAACATGAGTACTGGTAAGAGTCCATTACAAATAGTATATGGAATGCATCCACGAGGAATTTCAGAATTGAGAGATTTTGGACAGACTAAATTTTTAAGTGTAGGAGTAGAGGATTTTGCTGCAGAGATGCAGAAGTTGCATGATCAAATCAAAAGACAGCTACAAGATAACAACCAAAGATACAAGAATAGAGTAGACCAGAGAAGAAAAAAAGTGAATTTTGAAATCGAAGATCAAGTCTTAGGACACCTGAGGAAGGAAATATTTCCAAGAGTGTTATAGCCCAAAAATTCCCTACCTATGCATACATGGAATTTTCCTTTCTACTTACACAATTTGCCAAATTACTGTTGAGACTCTCTCTTAAAAGACCATTTTTTGGCGCATGTATGCACCCTGCTGCACTAATACCCGCATACACATGCTATCTGTAGACTAGACAACTCATGTACATACGCGAACTGCATGCTATAAAGCCCACGTTTACCTCCAAAATTTGCAAAAAATAAAAAGTTGTAAGGAATTCAGTAGATTTTACGGGTCGGTTTCCCAACCATTCTACTCCTTGTAGCCCATCCTCAAACCGATTAACTATATTTTTATCATATAAAAGGAGGTCTTGGGTTCCCATTCCATAACGAAGAAAGAGAACAAAGAAACTCTGCCAAAATCCCTTCCCCTTCTAGCCCAAGTTTTACAGCCCTTTCTGAGATTTGGCCTCAACATTCCCCTTCCAACCCTTTCTCTTTATGCAATTCCTTCCCTTTTCCCAAGGATATCAGTTGATTGTGAGAGGTAGTATGGCAATTATTGATCTAGGTGGATATCGGTGACCACCCACCTTTTCCAACTTGCTCAAAATAGTTTTATGACAATTTGCTATTTTTAGCAGTTTTTAACTTCTGAGGCCATTTTGAGGGCCTGAATGAAGGTTTTTTGGGATTGAGATTCTCAATGAAAATTAGAGGCTCTGATTGAGCCCCCAAAATGAATCCCCTCGACGATACCTTTCCAACAAGCTATCGTGTGACCCAAATGGAGATCGTATGCCAAAGTTACGCCCTTGGGAAGTTGATACACCAAACTACCCAAAATGGGGTCCACAGAACTGTTGGCTTTTCATCTTCCAAGGTTAGGGTTTTGGAGTTTCTTTATGATAAAAAGGCCTTTGGAGCCTCATTGTAAAATCATCTTCTTGTGAATGCGAGTATCCATCACATCTCTTCTCAGAGATAAGCTGCCACCATTCTAGCGAGTCTTTCACTCTGTATTTTTACAGTCTTTGTACATTTTCGCTCATTAATAGAAAATTATGTATTACTGTGTCTTTTTGGTTATGGTTGCATCTATGATACATTTCTATTATATTATTTTATATCCGAGATATCTTTGTACATTTCTTTATTATATCTCTGCTCTCATTTTGTGCCGAAAATAATCTGGATCAGTGGTATCAGAGCAAGCTGGTCTTGATCGTTTTTTTTCAATGCATGTCCCGGACTAGGTCTGAGTATAGCAAGTTGGGTCTCAAGATTGTCTCTCTTGAAGAAAATATCTCTCACACTCCCAAGAAACCCTCCATGGTGGAAGAAAAGAAAAACGATGGAGCAGATGATTCTATCAATTTGTTGCTTAAGCAAGCTGTCACGCGACAGAGGGACGAAATGATGGAGAATTTTTCCCACATCCTTCAATGCCTGCCGATAGAAACATGCACATATTCATCAAAAAACCACTTTGGAAGCATCTCTCCTTTCAAGGTACAAGTTAATTTTGATATTCCCGTATTTGAAGTTCAGAGAGATGCGGATGCCCTAGATAAATGGTTAAATCTTCTAGAAGGCTATTTCTCTGTTCACCATTTTTATGACAGGGAAAAAATCACCTTCGCACTCCTTAAATCTCTCCCCCATGTCAAACATTGGTGAGAAACTTACTAGGAGAAAATTACCACAGAAGAGTTTGGAATATATGGGGCTGATCCCACTTGGGTTTTTTTTGTGGACAAAATTTAGCTTCTTCACACTCTATTAAAAAAGGGAACAGAAGGATACTACAACCACTACAGCCTCGACCCAAGCACCTTCTGTCCAACAGAAGCAAGTCGACAAGATTGCAACAAAACAAAAAGATTCCTTATGCACACAAACATCTCATGTAGCCAGACTGGTTAAAAATGTTCAACCCTTCCAACCACAGGTTCATGACAACCTTCAAAAAGCTAAGCAACGCAACTTCTCCAACAAGGCAAGAAGCTCATCAAGATGCAAATTCAACAAAATATTTTCCCTCTCCCCCGGGAACTCAATGCAATGGAGACCATTTCTTCCTAAGGAGTGAGGATTGATCCAGGTGTATATCGGTGGCCACCCACCTTTTCCAACTCACTCAAAACATTTATCTGGCAATTTTGGCAATTTACTATTTTAGCAGTTTTTAATTTTCGGGGCCATTTTGAGGGCCTAAATGAAGGTTTTTCGGGATAGATCTTCTAAATGATATTCAAAGTCTCTTATTGAGCCCCCAAAATGAATCTCCTCGACGATACCTTTGCAACGAGTTATCATGTGCCCCAAACAGAGATCATATGCCAAAGTTACGCCCCCAGGAAGTTGATACACCAAACTACTGATCTAGGTGGATATCGATGGCCACTCACCTTTTCCGATTGGTTCAAAACAATTTTCTGGCAATTTTGGCAATTTACTATTTTTAGCAGGTTTTAACTTCCAGGGCCATTTTGAGGGCCTAAATGAAGGTTTTTCGAGATTGAGGTTCTCATTGATAGCCAAAGGCATGATTGATACCCCAAAATGAATCTCCTCGACGATACCTTTCCAACGAGCTATCATACGCCTAAAACGGAGATCGTATGCAAAAGTCACGACTCCGGGAAGTTGATGTACTAACTTACCCAAAAGGGGCCCACATGAATTTTGGCGCTTCATCTCCTAGGGTTAGGTTTTTGGATGTCTAGGGATTTTGGCATTCCTATTTATTGTAAAAAGGCCTTTAGAGCCTCATTGTAATCTTCTTCTTGCGAATGCATGCAACTGTCACATCTCTTCTCAAAGATAAGCCGCCACCATTCTAGCGAGTCTTTCACTTTGTATTTTTATAGTCTCTGTACATTTCTTTCATTAATAGAAATTGTGTATTACTGTATCTCTGTGTTTATGGTTGAATATATTTCTGTTATATTATTGAATATACGCGATATCTCTGTGCATTTCTTTATTATATCTTTGCTCTCATTTCGTGTTGAAAATAATCCGAATCAGTGGTATCAGAGTAGGTTGGTCTTGATCGTTTTTTCAGTGCATGTCCCCGATGAGGTCTGAGTATAGCAAGTTGGGTCTCGAGCTTGTCTCTCTTGAAGACAATTGCTCTTGCACACCCAAGAAACCCTCAATGGTGTAAGAAAAGAAAAATGACAGAGCAAACGATCATATCAATCTATTGCTTGAGCAAGCTCTCACGTGACAGAGGGACAAAATGATGGAGAATTTTTCCCACATCCTTAAACGCCTGCTGATAGCATCAGGTGCATCTTCATCAAGAGACCACTTTGGAGGCACCTCGCCTTTCAAGGTACAAGTTAATTTTGATATTCCTGTATTTGAAGGACAGATAGATGCAGAAGCCCTAGAAAAATGGTTAACTCTGCTAGAAGGTTATTTATCTGTTCACAATTTTTCCGACAAAGAAAAGATCACCTTCACACTCCTTAAAGCTCTCCCTCATGTCAAACATTGGTGGGAAACTTACTGGGAGCAAAGTTCCATAGAGGAGTCTAGAATATACGGGGCCGATCCCACTTGGGATTTTTTTGTGGATGCGGTAAAGGAACAATATTACCCTATTTGAAACTATGAGGACCAGTACATGAGATGGACCACACTACGGCAAGAGAGGGGCCAAGAAGTTCTGGAGTTCACCAATACCTTCCATACCTTGCACACCAAGCTGGGTATCAAAGACTATGAACGACATTTGGTTCTGAAATACCGTGGGGCTCTACACAGATACATCCAGACTGAAATGGATTTTCTGGACATCTCATCACTCGGTGTTTCTTATCGATATGCTCTTAAAATTGAGCAAAAATTTAAGCACCAGAACAAATGAGAATTCGGGTATGCAAATCCGCAACAACCAAAGTATGACAAAGACGACCCTAATAAATAGTCTCTTGAAAACCAGTCCAAGACACAGGAAAAGAAGGGTCACGGGAAGACAAAGAAGGACACCGGAAAATGGTATGATTTCCACAAAATCCCCTGGTACAACACTAATGAATGTCGCTCAAAACAGTCATTGGTGGCCGA
>ML804840.1:30332-41746 GCA_009831015.1 Picea engelmannii | reverse complement strand
CCAAGACACAGGAAAAGAAGGGTCACGGGAAGACAAAGAAGGACACCGGAAAATGGTATGATTTCCACAAAATCCCCTGGTACAACACTAATGAATGTCGCTCAAAACAGTCATTGGTGGCCGAGATCAAAGACAAGGAGCCAAACCCTGATTCAGAATCTGATTCTGAAAATACTGGTAAAGGGCAGATCATTGACGCAAACCCCACTGCTATTGTCGCGACCACAACAATTCAACCAGAAGAACCAATAGATCCTGAAGAGGGGGAGTGCCTTTTTCATTCACATATGTAGGTGAAGGGGACCTTGCTGCATTTTATTGTTGATAGCGGAAGCCAGAAAAACCTCATCTTAGCAGAGGTCATCAAATAGTTGGGATTGTCGACAACACCACACTCGCAACCATACAACATTGGGTGGCTTCGGCAAGGACGAGATCTCTGTGTCAGCCAACAGTGCCGATTGTCATACGACATCCAACATTTCAAGGATGAGGTATTATGTGATGTTGCCCCACTGGATGTCTGTGATGTTCTCTTGGGCCAACCATATATGTGGAGACACCATGTTGTTTATGAGTCTCGACCCCATAGTGCCATTGTTACTTTGGGGGGTCATCTCTACAGAATACCAGGGGTAGTTACAACTATTGTTCCACCTAAAAAGTGTAGTAAGGTAGTATCTTATACTGCAAAATTCAACTTCTTCACAATCTATTCAAAAGGGGAACAAAAGGACACTGCAACCACTACAGCCTCGCCCCCTACACCTTCTATCCAACAGAAGCAGGTCTACAAGGTTACAACAAAGTGCAAAGATTCCTTCTGCACACCTTCCTCTCATGTAGCTCGAATTGTTGAATAGCCTCAGCTTCAACAGGTTCATCACAGACTTCCACAAACTAAGCAGCGCGATATCTCCAACAATACAAGGAGTTCACCAAGATGTAGATCCAACAAACGCTTTTCCCTCTCCCCCGGGAACTCAACGCAATGGAGACCATTGCTTCCTAAGGAGGGAGGATTGATCTAGGTGGATATCAGTGGCCACCCACCTTTTCTGACTGGCTCAAAATAGTTTTCTGGCAATTTTGGCAATTTACTATTTTTAGCAGGTTTTAACTTCTAGGGCCATTTTGAGGGCCTAAATGAAGGTTTTTCAAGATCAAGTTTCTCAATGATATCCAAAGGAATGATTGAGCCCCCAAAATTAATCTCCTCAACGATACCTTTCCAACAAGCTATCATCCGCCTAAAACGGAGATTGTATGCAAAAGTTACGACCCCGGGAAGTTGATGTACTAACTTACCCAAACGGGGCCCACATGACTTTTGGCGCTTCATCTCCTAGGGTTAGGTTTTTGGATGTCTAGGGTTTTCGACATTCCTGTTTATTGTAAAAATGCCTTTAGAGCCTCATTGCAATCTTCTTCTTGTGAATGCGCACAACCATCACATCTCTTCTTAGAGATAAGCCGCCACCATTCTAGTGAGTCTTTCACCCTGTATTTTTACAGTCTCTGCACATTTCTTTCATTAATAGAAATCATGTATTACTATATCTCTGTGTTTATGGTTGCATATATGATATATTTCTGTTATATTATTGGATATACGCGATATCTCTGTGCATTTCTTTATTATATCTCCGCTCTCATTTCATGCCGAAAATAATCCGGATCAACTACCCAAAACATGGTCCAAAAAAATGTTGGCTTTTCATCTTCCAGGGTTAGGGTTTTGGATTTTCTTTATGATAAAAAGGCCTTTGGTTGTAAAATTATATTCTTGCGAATTTGAGTAGCCATCACATCTCTTTTCAGAGATAAGCTGCCACAATTCTAGCAAGTCTTTCACTCTGTACTTTTACAGTCTTTGTACATTTTCACTCATTAATAGAAAATTGTGCATTACTATATATTTGTGTTTATGGTTGCATCTCTGATACATTTCTATTATATTATTGGATATCCGATATATCTCTGTACATTTATTTATTATATCTCTGCTCTCATTTCGTGCCGAAAATAATCCGGATCAATGATGCACTTGGAGTATTAGTAAGAGCAACCTAGACCAGGTTCGCAGAGCGTTTTCCGATAAGAAGATTGTAACCTTTGTAATCATCAGTTTGAATAAAAGAGTTCTTTTTCTGTCCCAAACATTGTGTTTATTTTCTTTCATTTGATTAATGCATCTATATATATATATATTTGAACACTAACATTGATAAGTAGAGATAGAATATCTTGTAGCTTTATTTGTCTAAGTTGTTTGCAGGTCAACTTTGGAAGGAGACCAACAATCCAAGGAACTACAAAGGTGAAGGAGGTCTACATCAGCTGAAAGGACCTAAGGTATGCCTACTTTCCCGTCTCTTTTCTTTCAAGTTCAGATAGTTTGGGGTAGTTTAGAAACATAATCATCTTTTAAGGGAGATCAATGATCTGCCTGTACTTTGACCCTGGTATAGTAATAGGGGGATTTTCTTTACTAGAAGAATTGGAAACTCCATTAGGGAGTCCGTCTAG
Organism: Picea engelmannii; assembly: GCA_009831015.1. Lineage (NCBI taxonomy): Eukaryota > Viridiplantae > Streptophyta > Pinopsida > Pinales > Pinaceae > Picea > Picea engelmannii. The sequence continues at coordinate 39,217 of ML804840.1, read as the reverse complement.
GATCTTAGTGGGAGGTTTTTGGTTCAAATTGTTTTTTTTTTTTTCAATTTCCTTTTGATTTTTTTCAGGTTTATGGAGTCAATTTAGGATCTCTGGTCACCTTCCAGGTGCCTACCAGCGTCCCCTGCCCAGTTAGTCTACCCAATATTTTTTTTTTTTTGAAAAACATTTGAGGTGTACGTGCCCTGCTCTGGGACAACCCGCGTACATATGCAATCTGCACAATGGACAACCCGCGTACATACGCAAGATGCTCGTGCAATAGCCCACATCTCTGTGTCTTGAAAGGGTTTTTTAAAAAAATGATTTTTTCTCTTTCCTAATAGAAGCCTTGGGCCTCTCAGGAATTTCTTGGACTTTACAGGGTCTCTGTTAGTGGTATTTATTTGGGTTAAATATTCGGTTCTAACTTGTTTCTTAACTTTCTTTTGTTTGCCTTAGAGGTTTAGAGCGAGCTTTCAAGTTTTAGATCCTCCTCTGGGTTATTTTGAATCAACGTGTTTATGCAGTTGGCCTAAGGTCTGTGTTAATCTTGGATTATGTTTTATCTTTATCCTGTTTTATGCTTTGAAAAACAAAAAATAATCTTTTACTTATGTTTTTCTTCTTTAAGAATTTCAAAAAATCAAAAAGAATATTTTGCATCTAGTTATGAATCTTGTTTGGTAGTGTAGTGTAGGTTGTTTGTTTGCAAAAGAAAAGAGTTCAGTTTCAAAGTTCCTTCTTGTTTTCCTGAAAGTATAAGTTGTTTTACATCGTGAAACAAAAAATATTTTTTAGGAAACTTTTAGTTATAAGATCTTGGAACATTGTTTTGAAAAGTTGACATTCGCAAAGATTTACAAGTTTTAAATTTGAAGTATCTAGTTTTCTTCTTCATAAAATGCTCTGAAGATTTATTCTTTCTTCATATCTTCCAAACACCACAAGTTGCACGCTCATATCCTTTGAGTAAATAAAGCCCATAAAATCAATGCTTAACTTAAAATCTATTAGACTTTCTGTTTGTAGGGTTCACCAAGTAGTCTAGGATTTTAGGGCCTTGAAATAGGTGTGAAGAGGAAACTCTTCAAGGCCATCTAAAACAAAATTTGGATTTTGAGATAGGGAGTGTCTAAAGTCCAGCATCGTAAGAGTTAGCCAGGATCCCCGTATAACATAGGGGATAAACACAAGGTCACACAAAGAAAGGTAGAGGAGATAACCCCTCCAAAGTCAGACCGAGCGTACTGGGGATTGTATATTGAGGGTATTTCTTGGGAATCAAACTGATTCCATTTGACTATGGAGCCTAATGGACCTCGAATCCATTCAAGATCCTCAGTTTTCTTTCAGACCAATTTCCTTCGGTACCCTTGAATGTCTTCAGACTTTGTTATCGCACTCATTACAATTAGCCTGACTATCGATTGTACCCTCCTGGTGACTGACTGCGAGCTGACAACCTAGTTGCTTATTTTTACAGACTTACAAAGGTCACTACGAGCGTATACTAGGATACCTAGGGTGAACGTTGGATCATGCTTTGCAGATTATACTTGGAGGGTGCTTCCTTGTTTGAGTTTCACTTGCACCAGTAAGTTGCTCTAGTGTCGATTGGTGTAACTGTCCTTCCCACTAGTTAGTTGTCTTATTGATTTTCCTTTAGGAAATTTTATTGTGTGCTTTGTGATTCATGCTAGATAAACCACTTAGTGTTGGTTTTTCATTTCACATGGTGGAAGATCAACAACCCCACTGTTCGCATAGGATTTAGGGTTTGTCGCTGGTTACTTTGAAGCCACCTCCGCCACTGTTGAGGCACAGACTAGATCAAGAAGGATCATTTGAAGAGACCGGGCCACATGAAACTGTACCTAAGCCAACTCTGAGAGAAGACTTTCCAGATCCAGAAGAATCCATCATTTATGACCTCAAGAACAAAGGTTTCATGCTACCACATCCTTTGATCATTGACTTATCAACGCCACTTCTATTTCAAATAGTCCCTCCTGAGGTCACTTCTCCTAAATGCCAATTCATTTGGTGAGTGACGATGGAAGAAACTACCACTACTTCGTCAGGGAGTCTTCGCACTCTTGTCATGTCTGTCATAGGAGGGGGTGTTGTACCTCCCCCCCCACCTCCATCTGTCAAGACCATGTCTGTCCCGATGTCCACAACTTCGGGTAGTGGTTCAATTCCTTCGATGACTTCAACCACAGTTCCCTTCATTAAGAAATCGTCGAGTGCTCCCTTCTCATACGGGATGCCTAGTTTTGACTCTAACGCGATTCTTATGTACTCTACTCTATAGAACATGGGTCTAGGGGAAGGGATCTCTAATGCTCCCTTGCAAGGATACACCACAGGAACCACCGCCCCGTTCAATGCTATTCCTTATGGTCGAGGTCACATACCTCCTCCGTCCCCTTCACTCGGTGGATAATTTCAACAACCAATAGGGCCAAACACCAACTATAGTTTGTTTAGTGGAGGGAGTCTGGGATCTTCATCCTACACGACTCTGGTGGGATCTATGCCATTTTATTTTTTTGGTGCATTCGTAAATAATGCTTTTACTTCATCTGATTTCTCGACTGGGGGAAACCCCGTCTTTATTCAACAAAACCCTACACAAGGTTTTATTCCTTCACAGGGAGCGATGACAAGAGTTTACTCCACACAAAGTCTTTGGAATCCTTGACAGGGATCTATCCCCTCGTAGGGGATGATGATCAGGGGAAACCCCTCACACACCATGTGGAACCTCATGCAAGGTTCAATAGCTATGCCAGGAGGGTCAGCTAGGGGCATCCCCAATTAAGGTCCTTGGAACATGACACAGGGGGAAATCCTTCACAAACTATGTCATCTAACTTCAGGAATCATTCGACGATACATCATCAGAAACAACTCCCTTTTGATGGATAGGGACACCATGGTATCTACCAAAACCCTGGCCAACAATCCAACTTTTCCTGGCAACCTGGTGCCAGCGAAAATCTAGGCCCCTCTTTTCATGTAAATACTTCGCAATCGAAACTACCTTTTCTGGCAAGTCTGCATTTTCCAAACCTGTTGATATTGTTAAATGACCCAATTTTTCATGATATGCATTGGCCCCCTAGGCTGAATAAGTTTCCTTATGACATCTTTAAGTTTGAGGGAAATCCTGACAAAGATCTAGGTGATCACGTGACAACTTTTCACTTGTGGTGCTCATCCAACTTGTTGAAGGACGAATCCATTCAGTTGCACTTCTTTCAACACACTCTTATAGGGGGTGCAATGAAATGGTATATCGAGCTCTAAAACTCAAAGTATTCTTACTTTAATGACCTAGCTATGGTTTTCTTGAACCATTTCCAGTTTCCAGTGAGATATGATATCGACACCAAGTTGCTGGCCAACTTCGAGCAAATGAACGACGACCATATCTCGGATAATATCCGAGAATGGCGACAATGAAAGAGTTTGATTAAATTCAAGGTCTCTCCTAAATTATTTCTCAAGTGTTTCTTAAAGTATTTGGTTCCTTACGTATCCAAAGACGTAGCAATGTATGAGGTGTTTTCCAAAGAAGAGGCTATTATGAGAGCCCAATAGCTAGAACTGATTTACTCTATGTCTGGCTTGATTTACAAGATCTTACCCAATGCATCATGGTAAATTCTTGACAAATATAAGGAAAAGTTTGGGCCCCACACCGATGGTATAGTGGGATCATCACAAAGCAGGTCTGCGGATATGTTGTCTAATCAATTACAACAATTATCGATTCAACAAACCATGGCTAGCCAAACTCCTAGTTCGGCTGCCCCTATCACCCAGATGTCGGATGTACACAGTGTGAAATTGAAAACTCCCAAGGCTAACCAGTAGACCGAGGGAAAGAAGAAACAAAAAAACAAGAAGGTTAAAGGGGATAAACAGGCTGCAAATAATGACGACGAGGGAAAAAAATGAAAAGAGAAAGGTGAAGTTTCCATGTAAGATTTGCATGGATGACCAGTTGACTCACTTATTCCCTTAGCTTGCGAAATCCCATAAGATATTGGCACAAAAACAACTTGTTGTGTTGACAAACCCTTTTCCACAAGGGAAAAATATGGCTCAAGCTTCTGGATCCACGAGTGCGACTGGGGGCAGTCAGGGACCTCCCATGCCTAATTCAAACAACCCAGCCACAAACATTTACATGATGAATTCCAAAGCTCATTTATCAGCCAAGACTCATGAGTATGGAATGATAGAATCTGTTGAGAAGGGAAAAGAGGCCTCCAACCCATTGACTCCTTTTCAAATCGATAATACAATGGGAGAAACAATGACTCGCATCCCTAAAGGTGAGTTCAAGAAGGCTTCTCACAACCCAAATGAGACGGCTGATCATAATTACTTCGTCATTGAGGATCTGGCAAAAACTCCTTATGCAATGTCTACTCTTGAAGTTCTCTAGAGTTTCCCCTCATAGAGAAAAGCATCAGTGTTCGCCTTGGGAGCGACAGAGCCTAGTAACTCAGGAATGATCATTTTCAATCCAACAGACCTTAAACCTCACTTCCCCACCATGTCGCCTTTCAGATAGTAGCAACGTACACCATGAAATCATTGACATGGAACATTTTCTGTATGGTGGTTGATGAAGGTGCCTCGACTTGAATGATATTGTTGGCATGTTGGAAGTCCATTGGGCAACCTGAGTTGTCTCCTTTGCCCATGTTGCTTACATAATTTGATGGTCGATTGTTCAGACCACACGGTATAATTCCCTCTTTCCCTATGCAATTGGAGGGTAAAATTGTGTGCATCGAGGTAGAAGTAGTCGATGTGCCTCTTGACTACAATATTTTTTTAGGACGGAGTTGGATTTACGCGATGCACACAGTTGTATCCACCGTTTTTCAGGTCTTATGCTTTTTGTACAAAGGCCAAATTATAACCATAGACTAGTTGTCCTTCTATTGTCCTAAAACTTCATCGGGGGCATCCAAAGTACCAATGATTAATAACCCACAGCCAGGCACTGTCAACTTAGGTGTCAGATTTTTTTCGTCATTAATGGGAACTTTGATTATTCGTCGCCTTCCAATGATGTAAAGTTTATTTTGGCCCTCCCCGACCAGTTGAAGGTTGCAATTTTTTCAAGTGTCATCCTTCAAAATGGCATACTTTCATGACCCATGGAATTTACCTTCCACATCAACTCCGATGGAAGGGGTAGGGAACCTTGGCATGGCCATGCTCTTATCTGTTGCTGAGGTTGCGTACAGTGTTGTCCAACAAGCGTCGATCAATCCTGATCTAGCTTCCCCATGGGAGCTAGATCTCGTTCTCGAGCCTATTTGGGCTCCAGACTCTCTCTTCACCTAGGACCCTTTATACTTAGTATTTCCCTATGAGGAGGCGAGTTTGGAGGCAATGAATGGTCCCGATGGACCTTGGGATGATCTACGTCATAGATCTTATTTTCTACCCAATCTTGACAGGAGAATAGAGGCAAGAGAGTTCGTTTTGACTATGAACAGAGATGTCACTTGTCCCATTAACCCTATAGTTACACACGTAGTATATGCTGAGGGAAATATGGAAAGTATTGTTGAAATGATTCCTATCGATGTCTCCAAAACCCCGGGTGTCATGGAGAATGTCTTCGTTGGAGCGGATTACTCTTCCAAAGAGATTCAAATTTATACTGAATGATTTAAAGAATTCTACGACATTTTTTCCTAATCTTATGAGGAGATTCCAAGAATTGACCGATGAATTGTGGAGAATGAAATCATGAATTATCCTGATGTCAAACCAGTCCGAAAGAAGCTTCGCCCGGTCAATCCTCCCAAAGAAACGACGATAAAGGCTGAAGTAGAGAAACTCCTCAAGGTGGGTTTCACATACCCTATGAAATTGACAGAATGGGTATCGAACCTTGTTCTTGTTAACAAGAAACAAGGAACGATCCACATATGTATGAATTTACACGATCTGAACAAAGCTTTCCTGAAAGGCAATTTTCCAACCCCATTTATTGAATAGATCATCGATGAATGTGTGGTTTATGAGGTATTTTATTTCATGGATGGTTTTTCCAGGTATAATCAAATTCAGATCAAGATCGAAGACCAACATAAAACGACTTTTATTTGTCCTTGGGGTACATTTGCATATCAAAAAATGCCTTTTGGCCTGAAGAATGTTGGAGCCAATTTTCAGCGGGCCATGTCTTTTTCTTTTCACAACCACAAACACATAGTTGAGGCATACCTTGATGATCTGGAATCATGTTCTCGCAAGAGATACGATCATCCCTCCCACTTACGACTAATATTTAAGAGGTGTCGCTACTATCAGATTCACTTGAATCCAAACAAGTGCATTTTTTGTGTGACATCGGGTTGTTTATTGGGTTTCATCATGTCAACAAAGGGGATCATGTTCGATCCTCTAAAGGTTGAGGCAATAGTCCAATTTCCTCCCCCTTGCACAATTCCCTAGCTTCATAGTTTACAGGGGAAATAAATTTTTCTTCAACGTTTTGTCGCTAATTATGACGAGATTACAAAAGGGTTCATTCATCTTCTAAAAAAGGGGTCCCATTCTGTTGGGATGAAGTAGCTTAGCTCTATTTCAAAGCGTTGAAACGTGCCCTGATGTCTTCCCCTTTTCTCAGTCCTCTTGATTATGGCAAGTATTTCTTGTTGTATTTGGATGCAACAGAGTCTACCATCGACATGGTCTTGGTACAAGAGGATGATGCGCTCGAAGAGAACGTTATATATTATCTTAGACAAGACCTAGTTGGACCAGAAATTAACTATACCAATGTTGATAATCTTACATTGGTAGAATTCCATGCTGCCCAATAGTTTCGTCACTATATATTACTTCGCAGGACCATCATCAATGCCATCGTCAACCCCTTTCAATATGTGTTAACACGATGGGTCATTGGAGGAAATATCAATAGATGGATAGTTATCCTTCAGGAGTTTGACTTGGATTTTGTTTCGGCAAAATCTAAGAATTCATTGATCTATTTCGAACTAATTTTGGAACTTCTGGTCGAAAGTGGTGATATTACGCCCGAAGAGTCACCTATCAATGAAGATATTTTTCTTATTGCATCTTCAGACCCCTGGTATGGAGATATCCTTATGTATCTTCAGACTTTGAAGTGCCCTACTTCTACTTCTCATGATGAGTGTCGACAAAAATGACACCAAGCGTGGAATTATCTCATCCTTGATGAGTCTTTGTATTATCGAGGGGTGGATTGCATTATTTAACGATGTCTTACTCACAAAGAAGCATAGCTTGTTTTGAACGACTATCACACTGGAGCATGTGGTGGTCATTTGTATGGGTTGGAAACAACCCAAAATATTCTTCGCACATGATACCTTTGGCCCTCATTAATCAAAGATTGTGTTGAGGTGGTCAAAAAATTGTCACCCATGCTATATTTTCTATCAAAATACAAGGGCACACCAAAATCCTATGTTCCTGGTTATTTTCGTCGACCCCTTCACCAAGTGGGGAATTGATTTCACTACTTGTCACTCGTTTTCGTCCAGGGTGCATATCTATATCATCGTAGCAGTAAACTACTTTACAAATTGGGTAGAAGCTATGCCAACATTTAACAATGATGGGGAAACTACTACCATTTTCATTTTCAATCAGATAATAGCTAGGTTCGGTATCCTGAAAGAGATTATCACTGACCATGGCAGTCAATATAATAATAAAATGTTGTCTCAATTAACATCAAATATTGGGTTTAAACATGAACATTTTCCACCCTATTACCTGCAAGCTAATGGTCAGTTTGAAGGTATGAATAAGTCTCTTAAAACTATTCTTCAGTGAACGATCAATTCGGCCAAGTCAAATTAGCATTTGATGTTATATTCAACACTATGGGCTTATCGAACATCAGTCAAGACTGCTACTAGTTTTTCACCTTTTCAAATCATCTACAGGAGGGAGGCAGTCTTTCCCATTGAATGTAAGATCCCTTCTCTGAATTTGGCAGTGGAACTACTTCCCGACACTACACTGCTTGAGGAACGTCTTCTATATCTCGAGCAGCTCGATGAGCAATGTTGAGATGCAGACTTGGATAATGAGGCTCATAAGAAATGGGTCAAGTGTCAATATGATCGGTCCATCTGCCCACAGAGTTTCTCCGAAGGTGATCACGTCCTGGTCTACGACCAAGACAAAGATCCCTTGGGGGTAGGCAAGTTCAAACCCGTGTGGTTCGGAAATTTCATTGTGAAAGAGGTCTTTGAAAAGGATGATTACCATCTGGTTGATTTCGAGGGTAATGCATTAGCGGAGCCTAGAAATGGGCTCTACCTTAAGAAGTATTTCAATTAGGTTGGTTTCTTGAGCATGAATTCTTGTATATATGTATAGTTTTTTATACATTTCTTGTCTTTCTGTTTTGTGGAAGTGTAGTTATTATGTTTTCTTTTCACTATGGAAGATGTCAAGTGAATCAAAAGTTTTTGTTGGGTTTGCGGATGGTGCTAGCCGACACACTTGGAGGCTTGCTTCTATAGCTTGGGTGATTTTCACACCTGGTGGTCAGTTGTTATCTTCTGGAGGTATTTTCCTAGGCAACACAACCAATAATGTTGCTGAGTAGAGTACAGTGATAAAATTACTACATGATGCCTTGTCACATGGAATTTCTCACCTCCGGGTTTACTTGGATGCTCAACTAGTTGTGTCCTAGTTAAATGTGGTTTACCATGTTTATGATCCCACTCTTCACCAATTCCTTAGGGGACGTCTCTTAGAACGATTTTTTGACTATATTACTTATATTCATGTTCCTAGGAGATTTAACCATCTAACTGATTCATTAGCTAATCAAGTTTTAGATTGGCATGTTG
>ML804840.1:11882-24967 GCA_009831015.1 Picea engelmannii | reverse complement strand
CACTAACATTGATAAGTAGAGATAGAATATCTTGTATCTTTGTTTGTCTAAGTTGTTTGTAGGTCAACTTTCGGAGGAGACTAGCAATCCAAGGAACTACAAAGGTGAAGGAGGTCTACATCATCCGAAAGGACCTAAGGTACGCCTACTTTCCCTTCTCTTGTCTTTAAAGTTTAGATAGTTTGGGGTAGTTCAAAAACATAACCGTCTTTTAAGGGAGATAAGTTCTCTTCATGTACTTTGACCTTGGTATAGTAATAGGGGGATTTTCTTGACTAGAAAAGATGGAAATACAATAAGCTAAAGATGAAAAATGTAGGCCCTTATAAAATCCTCAGAAAATTTTCTACAAATGCTTATGAGATTGAACTGCAAGAAGCCATTGGAATTTCACCAATATTCAACGTAGCAGATTTATACCCTTACAAGATGGATGACATAGATGGGAAAAATGATCAAGAGGATATTCAATGGAAGCGACATATTCCCATAGCAAAGAAACCGCAGATAGAAAATATTTTGGATCAGAGAATTTCTAAGAAAACCAGGAGGAAAATTTACTATGAATATCTGGTTAAATGGGAGAATCATCCTACAAAATATTCCAGTTGGATAACTAAAACTGATATCCAGAAGCATGTAAGACAGTGGAGGAGCTCATGGAAAGGAGGCCATGATTATTTTTTCAAGAGGCGTATGATGCAGGAGCATCACTGTCGTCAATTAATGAGGCAGGTCGAGGATGACTCAGCATCCAACGCAACTCACTAAGCTGGTTTGGATTCCAAGGAGGGCGTGTAAATTTAATTTTTGAAAAGCATTGTAATTAAAGATCTTGTAAGATCTTGAATATTGAGCCCTTTTATATGCTCTAGGGGATTGTATTTGTCTTTAATGTTTGTAGGATGTACACCTTTTAAGTGCCAACTCATATCTCAATTGTAATACTCATTTATTCTAATAAGCCTTAGTGGTAGGATTCTTTAATTGTGATATGAAAGCACTAATATAGTATGGAGGGAAGGTTCGAGAAACCCCCTCATGTATAAATCAATGCAATCTATGACCAGAGGAGGTTGTTGAGAATTATTGTTGTTGTTGTTAGTAGTTGTGTAAAGAAGAAAATGAAAGTCGCAGAGAGCTGTTGAACTCCTTGTAAATGTTTGCTGAAGAAATATGAAAGAGATAATTTCTTTCAAGTTCTGAGATTGCTTGTGTCTAAGTAACTCGGTAAATGTTTTGTTATTTACCTTTGTGTTTTATGTGTGTGTATGCATCTTAATGGCTTGTTGAATGAATCCTTAATGTTTATTTAATTTTCAATTGTTTCTCTTCTAAAATCTTGGTCCAAGTAGTTCGAAGTTCCCACGCAAGGGGTGCAAAGGCTGAACTATTACAGGTTCAGAAGCTCGGGAGATATTGTGTAATTTTACACAAAGCAAGTGCAAGGAGTTCTCCTATAATATCAAGAGGGAGACTGGTGAAAAGTGTGCAAACAATCGAAACTTAGTTAAAGTGTTGAAGAAGCTCCAGGAGAGAAAGTGCAAGGTGTATGAAGGATACTTTTTTAAGTCCTGTTGGCCTTTGGTTATGTGCTAAGGAATAAAGCAAAGATTAAGGAAGAAAGACAAATCATGAAGTGCACGGAAGGAACACAAACCGAGGAAGGGTTGAAGTGGTTAAAGAAGCAGAAAGGACAAAGTGAAGTAAGGAAAAGAAAGCCGTTGAAAGAGGATATCAAGGAAGACAAAGCAACGAAGAAGATGGATTGTGGAAAACTCTAATAGCGCACCAAAAAACCCTAACTATTGGCCCTTTCGGCGACACCTACAAAGCAGATGATGTCTCACCCTAAGTAGCAATAGAGGGTTGCAGGACACAGGTGTCTACAACCAGAGGAAATGGAGGATGATTTCAAAACAACAACACAAGATAACCTAGAGATTATTTACCACTATTAAGATTACTTCGCGAAGTTAGTTATATTTATCATGCCATAACATTATAACAAATATAAGATAACACAATATCAACCAAAAAGAACAACAAGATTTACGTGGTTTACCCTCTCCCTAGAGCTACGCCCACATAATTGTGTTTCTTGATATATTAGATGAAAACATATAGTTCTATCTGTGCACTTAGCTGTAGATCTTTATCTCTCTTTCTCTTTCTCTCCCATCCCTATGCACCCAACTGCAGGGTTGATATTCACACCCATCAGAAGCTCCAAAACACAAAACACTTCTATCTCTCAATATTGCTTACTACCAACAACAACCAATGACGAACAACAACCCCTTTCAACTCTTCTATACCTCTTTTTATACATTTCATGTCTCTTAGACAACCTTATACCAAATCCTAGTTGTCAAAACCCTAGGTTCCAAAACCCTAGATGCCAAAACCCTAGGTCCACATGACCCACATTTTAAGGGCTTTGCCGACTTGTTCTTCCTTTTTCTCCGCAAGGTGCTCCAAAGCGCCCATTGGTGTCTTCTTCCGCTTGCTGAGTTGTCCACGATCCATATTCTTTGTTGCTTTGTCTTCCTTGATCTTCTCTTTCAATGGATTTATTTTCCTTGCTTTGCTCCATCCTTTTTGCTTCTTTAACCACTTCCACCTTGCCTCGATTTGTGTTCCTTAAGTGCACTTCATGCTTTGTATTTCTTCCTTAATTTTCTCTTTCTTCCTTAACACATAAGTAAGGGCCAACAATCCCCTGACACTCACATGTGACTCGTCTCTAGTCACTGTAGGGTTGAAACTTCTGTATTAATTCGACCACAGACAATGTGGAGCAGCCTGTGATTTCTGCTCTAACCCTCCCTATCATGTGAAGACTATCTTTTCTATGTTTGGTACCTAATTCCAACTACACCTAGTACCTAGACCCTTCTTCCTTGTTTTTACTAAGAGCTGCGAGACAACTGGTTGTCACAGTACAACTTCAATCGGCTCCCATTCACTAAACCATCCTTCCAATCTCCATTAAGGGTCTTCAACTATGTAGCTCCACCCTTTGTAACATAGGAAACCTCAAATGGCCCAAGCCAATGTGTCTTGAACTTCCTTGGATGATTCATGAACTTGATGTCATACAAAATTACCAAATGTCCTTGTTTAAATGATTTCCTCTTGATATGTCAGTCATGGTAAGCCTTTTCTTGCTCTTTTTGTACCTGTTGATGAAATCCTGCAATGAACCTATCTTCCTCCAGTTCTATCAACTGTGCAAGCCTGTATTGAACAACACCGGTGTCATCCATACCTGTAAATGCTGCAATTCTTAAACTAGGAGCCAAGTATTCCATAGGTACCATGTCTTCCAAGCCATATACTAGCTTAAGGGGAGTCTACGTAGTTAAATTTTTGCACTTAGTTCTATAAGCCCATAACACTGTTCAAATTCTCAAATCCCAATCATCTATGTTGACACTACAGATCTTAGTCAGCGTTGTCTCCAAGATATTATTGAAGGCTTCGAATGTACCATTTTCTTGTGGGTGGTATGGAGTGCTCTTCTGATGGTGAGCTTCGAACTCCTGAGTCAAGGCTTCATTAGTTTTGTTGATGAAGTGTGTGCCTTGATCACTCATAAGGATCTTCGAGCATCCAAATCTGGTTATGATATCCTCAAAGATGAACTGCGCAGCTATAGTTGCACTACAATACCTAATTGCTCTTACTTCTGCCCATCTGGTCAAATACTCTATAGTAGTGATGATGTATCTAGCTCTTGTGCACTTCCCTGGTGGGTTGGTAGGTCCCACAAAGTCAATATCCCGTTTCTCAAATGCTTGTAAAGTTAATAGCGGTGATAAAGGAATCTCATCCCTTCTAGAAGGATTCCCTATTCTCTAACATACATCACAGGCTTTGTAGTATTCCTTAGCATCCTTGTGTAAAGTGGGCCACGAGAGGCCAGCTTTGAGAACCTTTTGCGACGTTTATTTTCCTGCATAATTTCCTCCTACGATGTCTTCATGTGCTTCTGCAAGGATTAATGGTTATTCTGCCTCCATAATGCATCTTCTCAAGATCTCATGTGGTCCCATATTGTATAACTGTCCAGCTATAAGTTGAAAATCTGTAGCGTGAACTACCAACTGCTTCTTCTGAATAACTGTATATTCACAAGGTACCATTCTTGTGGACAAGAACTGGACTATCTCGGTGAAGTGATCATCGACTGTTCTGATGGCCAACAACTGTGCATATGGTAGTGTATCATCCAAGCTGGTAGGTTCCTCTCCATGTTCTAACCTAGATAAGTGGTCAGGTCCCTTATTCATTCTTCCTAGCTTGACCACAACCTCAAAGTCATATTCCTGGAATAATGGTAACCATCTGCATATGCTTCCCCCCAACACTGGCTTGTTGACTAAATAATTCAATGCAGAATGATCAATGAAAATCTTAAAATGTCCTCCCAACAAGTAGTGTCTAAACTTATGAAACACATATACCATAGATAAGCCTTCTCTTTCAGTGGTAGTATAATTCTTTTCATATGTAGAAAGCTTCCTTCTAGCAAAGGCTATAGGGTGGTCAATGTCTCCTGCACTCGGCTGTGCCAAAACTTCTCCTAATGTAATGGATGAAGCATCGACATGAACATTTAATTCCTTACTCCAATCTGGAAAAACCAAGATAGGCGCAGTGACCATTTTCTACTTTTGTGTGTAGAATCTTTGTTGGCATTCCTCTGTCCATTGAAACTTACTATCTTTCTTCAATAGATTCTCCATAGGTTCTGTTATCTATCCATATACTTTAATAAACTTTCTATAATATCCAATGTGTCCCAATGAAGTATGCAACTGTCTAACTAAAGTAGGGATAGGTAGATCAACAATGATAGTGATCTTGGAAGGATCTACCAACAACCCATGTTTACACACAATGTGTCCCAATAGCACTCCAAAAGGTGAAAATAAAATACACTTCTTCATATTCAGGGCAATTTGACATTGCCTGCACTTATCTAAAATTAATCTCAAACATTCAATTTGATATTTCAGTAGGGTAAAAACAGTCCAATCATCAAAGTATGCTTCCCAACAATTGTTTAAAAAGTCCTTAAATGCTTCGACCACCACCCTAGAAAATATGGCTGGTGCATTCTTCAACCCAAAAGGAATCACAGTGTACTGAAAAGAACCCCATTCTGTTGCAAATGTGGTCTTATGTTGGTCTTCCTTAGCAATTATGATCTGGTGATAGCCTGAAAATCTATCTGTGAATGAGAAAACCTCTTTTCCTCCTACATTATCTAGAACCTCATCAGTAAAAGGTGTAGGGAATGGATCATGTAAACATGCATCGTTCAATTTCCTTAGATCCACACAGATCCTGATTTCTCTTGAATTCTTATCTTGGACCACCATAGGGTTGATCCATTCAGATTCTTCGACTGGTTCTATGATTACTTCTTCCAACATTCTATATAATTCAATTTTAACCATCTTCTTATACTTGGGACTCAGTCTGTAAGGTCTCTGCTTGATAGGTCTTGCATCCTCTCTTAAAGGAATCTTCATTTCCCCCATGGGCCCTTTAATTCCCTTCATGTTTGTGAACTTGGTTGGAAACAAGTCCTGATACTCATGCAATAGTTTTTTAATCTTACTTATAGTAGCATCATCCCAATAGTCTCCAATATTAGCCAACTTAGGTGCCTGTTTTGTTCCAATATTAACCTTCTTAATTTTAGTAGGCTTCCCAATAAAAGGTAATTCAATCATTGGCCCTTCTATGTCTCTCTGTCCTTCAGTTTCTGAAATGTTTACATCCCTAGGGTCATCATCCTCATTAGCATTAATATTATAGCAACCCTGTAACTGATGAAGTGGCACAATCCATTCATCTTCTTCTTGTTCAAAAGGGGAGTTAAATTCTTCCTCAAAGACCTTATGTCTCACAATTTGTAAAGCCTGATCTACTGCGGGGTACTAACTTCCCAATAGGAATGTAGCTATAAAGTTTTGGGTCATCCCATACCAATCTGTAGTGACTAAGCACATTTTTGCTTGAAGATACGAGTTGATAGGCGTAATATCCAAGGTGTTAATGAGATTATGTACCCACTGTTCTTTAGGAATGTTGCTCCATGCCTCCTCACAACTTCGCATATGGTCCTTAGGACAACTTTGACCTTTGTATCGAACTTCACATCCTTCAGCTTGGTCTGRAAAGTGCACTGTTAATAAGGTGCGACATTGTACCCACTCCACGATGTTCTTCTTGTGTGTTCCCCACCATCTAGCTGGTGTTTCTTTCAAGGCTTCATCTAGTGTCAACATCCTATGATGTACTGGGAAAATTTCCTCAAATTCAGCTAGAAATGTTTCTAAATGATTCAAGCCATCAAATGTAGAAATATTACTTACTTCTATGCCAATACAGCGAACTGCCTTGGTCAATCTGGCACACCTCCGCGTAGAGACTTCGTACATTATGTTCTGCCAATTTTCTAATGCTTCTTATGAATCTGATGAGCATGCACTTTCACTTCGCCAGCTTAGATTTCCATCTTCTGTGGGATTAATGTAATCTTGTTGTCTTGCTGTCAGTTTATAGATGTTCTCTAGATCGCAGGCACGGTCTTCTTCTCTTATAGGTTCTGTGTATCTGCGACCTTCATTAGGATCAAGAGGTGAAATGACCTTAAGGCCATTACCCTCAAATGTTATTCTTCTCTTTCTTAGGTCAACAACTGTCAGATTGTTGAAAGCCCAATCATTTCCTAACAACGTAGGATACAAACAACTATCATCAACAATCTTGATCACTTCGATATCTGTAAATTTCGTCACTTCGTCGATGTACATAGGGACATGATATAGTCTTCCAAAGGGGCTCACCACCTGCTGGTTAGCCATACTGAGCCTAATAGGAGAATAAATCAATTTAGGTTTTCCCATCAGTGCCCAAGTCTGCTTCGTCATAACATTTACTTCTGATCCCAAGTTGAGGACCACATAGTCCACGTCATAATCTCCAATCTGAGCACTAAGGTGCAATTCCTTTCTTATCCTCCTTTTCCTAGATACTTAATTCACAGCTCTACTCAACATAGGATCTAGTCTTCCAATTTCATACTATCTTATCAGGTGTTGTAGCTCCTGTACAACTCTTTCATCTTTAATCAAATTGATACAAGTATACAATAAGTACATAGGATTGCTTACCTATTTTCCTTGTCTAGCTAGGTTAGACTGATCAAATGCCAGAGGCATTTCACATTCCCTTACTTCTAGTTGTTCCCTAGATGAAGAATATTGTTCTTCTACAAATTATTTCCTTGCTTATTCAAAAGTATGCCTTTCTCTCCTTGGATCAAACAACTGTGCCTTCTCTGCAGCTCTTTTGATCCCTGGTCCATTTGTAGCCTTTCCTGGGGTCACCCTATCTTCTACTATAACAAATCCCCCTCTAGTAATAACAACGAATCTGGGGTCCTCACCATTAGGTTCAGCTGAAATCAATTGGACTTGTTGTTTTCCACCTCGTCTTTCCTGAAGTTTTGCTAACAATACTAGACAATATTCAATGACATGGTCAAATGAATTATAGTAGTTGCAAGTAGTACAAGGGTTCTGACAATCCCTTTCCAAATGTCCTTGCTATGCATAGTTATAGAAAATAATCTTACCTCGACCTCAACCCATGCCTCCTCCTCGTCCTCTTCCTCTAAATCCACCACGGGGGTTGAAGTTTCCTCTTCCTGGGGAGTTGAACTACGCAAAATTTCCTTCTGTATGTAATTCTCCTTGAATTCTATAGGCATCCCTTAACCTTTCATGCATGAGATCATAAGCCCTACAATCCTTCTCATCATGTCCCACAGATTTGCAGAATGTACAATAAATATTGGTGGGTGTCTGGACATATTTCTGCATATAATAACATTCACCAGGGTGATGTCTATTTCTACATACCTCGCACCAGGGTACAACAGCCTGCTTTAAAGGGTTAGGGGCTCAAGAGGCCAAGTATTCATTAAATAAAGGGCAATTCTCTTTTTCATGGCCCTCTTCTTTACATCTGATACACCATATATCTTCTCTTTTCTCTTTTCCTTTGTCCTTCTTCATATCTTCAACCTATAAAGATAAACTAGTTAATTGATTCAAAATTTGACTCATACCTGGGATGGATTCTCCTACAGGGGATCATTCTAATTTTATGGTGATAACTAATGCTTCAGCGTACAAAGATACCTTTTTTTGCATCATAGGAACTTTAATATGTGGCAGGAGGGAAACGATGAACCATTCCTTATGTTGTTCATCTAGAATATGAAAACTTAAATGGCCTGTCAGGGTCTTAAACCTATGATGAAACTCCCAAAAAGGCTCAGTCAACTTCTGCTTGATTTATTTCAACTCTGTAATGCACCGTGACTTCGACTTAGGCTTCTTGAACTCTGCACTCAATGCATTATTAATTTCCTTCAGCAGTTTAGGTAGTGCAATTCCTGAAACAAACTTCATATACCAGCTCAATGCACAATCCCTTAAGGTAGTACTAAACTGAGCTCTCTTAACAACTTCATCGGTGACTTGCTTAATGATCCATACAACTTCGCATAAGAACCAGTGCTGGTCAAGATCTTCAGATCCATCTCCTCTAAAAATAGGTATCCTCATCTCATCTGCTATAGATATTCCTTGGTTTCTTGATTGAGTATGTAATAAACTGCTTGTAACAATACTTTGAGTGCTCTGATTACTATGGTTGCTTAAGGTTGCTAAAACAACAGGAGGAGTAATAATACTTACTTCAACAATAGGCACAGTCCATGAAGTTTCTAGTTCTCCTCGATGAAGTTTCTCAGTGTCTATTTCCTCTACTCTTGCAAACTCTGATACTCTTCGTCTGATCTCCCTGGTTCCTCTCCATTGTAGAAATCTTCTTCTTGTTCCAATAGTTCGTAACTTCGTTTAAACAGGTTCACAAGATGAACCACTCTGAATGGTCTCCCACTGCGCATGTATCCATACTCTGTGTCACTGTCACTGTCCAAATTTTTGAACATTAGCTTTACTGTATCTTCAATATATTCTTCTCATGCAATAGCATATTAATCTTCATCTTCAAAAAGTGTAGAAACTTTCCTCTAGGTCCCTTAAAGAAATATCTCTATGCTTGACTATAGGACTCTACTCTATCGATAGAAAACTCAGTAACGTACCCTCCAATAGTGCTATCAAACTAGAGATCTACTGCTCTAGACACAACATTATCGACTCTCTTGACTTTCTTGATCAACGCTGCTGTCCAAATCACAGGTGGTCAAGATCTGATCTCAAACTCGGTGTCTACTAATCTAGCTAACCACTCATACAACTCCTTATGAAATCCTCCAAAAAAAATCTCGTGCTCGTCAGTTAAGACATACCTTCCCAACTAGTCTTCTGTACTAATGCTAGGGTTCTTGTTATGAGCTTCGGCAAAGTCCCTTTCTTATTCTTCTATCCACTTCTGAATTTCTGTCTTCGATGGAAACCACCTTGACATTCCCTCAAGAAGATCCCAGTCCCAGCAACAAAACCATTTGTTGGCACAGGGGAAGACCTAAGGTTCAACTCTAATAGCCCACCAACAAACCCTAACAACTGGCCCTTTCAACAACACCTGCGAAGTAGATGAAGTCTCACCCAAAGTAGAAATAGGGGGTTCCAGGGCACAAGTGTCTACAACCAGAGGAAATGCAGGATGATTTGAGAACAACAACACAAGATAACCTAGAGATTATTTACCACTATTAAGCTTACTACGTGAAGTTAGTTATATTTCTCATGCAATAACAATATAAAAAATAGAAAATAACACAATATCAACCAAAAAGAACAACAAGATTTACGTGGTTCACCATCTCCCTAGGGATATGTCCACAGAAATGTGTTTCTTGATATATTAGATGAAAACATACAGTTCTATATGCGCACTTAGTTGCATATCTTTCTCTCTCTTTCTCTTTCTCTCCCCTCCCTACACAGCCATCTGTAGGGTTGATATTTTCACCCAACAGAAGATCCAGAATACAAAACACTTCTATCTCTCAATATTGCTTACTACCAACAACAACCAATGAAAAACAACAACCCCTCTCAACTCTTGTAGCCTCTTTTTATACATTTCATGACTCTTAGACAACCTTAGACCGAAGCCTAGGTTTCAAAACCATAGGTGCTAAAACCGTAGGTGCCAAAACCCTAGATGCCAAAACCCTAGGTCCACATGACCCGAATTTTAAGGGCTTCACCGACTTGTTCTTCCTTCTTCTCCACGAGGTGATCCAAAGTACCCATTGGTGTCTTATTCCGCTTTTTGGCTTGTCCACGATCCATCTTTTTTACTGCTTTGTCTTCCTTGATCTTCTCTTTCAGTGGCTTTCTTTTCCTTACTTCGCTCCGTCCTTTCTGCTTATTTAACCACTTCAACCCTGCCTCGATTTCTATGCCTTCCATGCACTTCATGCTTTGTTTTTCTTCCTTAATCTTCACTTTCTTCCTTAACACATAACCAAGGGCCAAAAAGTTCCAATCCAAGGAGAGAAGCATAAGGCGTGCTCCAGAATCTAAGTTCTTCAAGTGAAAAATCTTAAGGAAGAGAAAATCTCTTTGTTTCGAGGTGGATGAACAAGATCTGTTTGGGAGAAGACAAACTCCCTCACAACTATTAGGTCTGGAGAAGGAGCATGAATAGTAACACCTAGAGTCCTTCATACTTTGTTTCTTTGGTAGTTTTTCATAATTTGTTGTAAAAGAGGCCAAAGACTCGAAGGCCCGAAGCCCTAGAGTGAATCTACACCATAGATCATTGGGAGAAGCGCGACCCCTCGAATCCCTGAGTGGTTTGGTGATTCAAAACTCTGGGAAAAGTTGATTGTTGTTGTGAAAAGTAAAGAATCCCCCAAAGTTACGAAGTCCGAAGTAAACCTGGACCATCAGTTGTTGGGGACACGTGTCTTCATATTAGTGAGTATTCAAAAGTCCGATGATCCATAGGATCATGGGTGAAAAGTGTTCAAGCGTGAAAACGCCTGAAGTCCCGAAGGTTGGAGTTAATCCAGGTTGTTCATTATCAGGAAATGTGGACCGTGGATCCCTACCCGATGTACGACGATTCGAGAGTCTAGTGGTGAATAGGAGTTAAAAATGCCAAAGCCTTGAGTTCTGGAGTAGATCATAGTCGTTGGATTTTGTAGAAGTGTGGACCGTTGATCCACGAGGCCTCCAGGAATTCGCTAATTCAACGTTCAGAGGATTTGGAGCATTGTGTCATAAAAAAATCTGAAGCTTGAAGTTCTGAAGTGCCAGTCTGGGAATTAGCCAGTTTGGCGTTCAAAGGTTTTGGAAGGTGTTGAGGGAAAATATCCTGAAGCTCAAAGCTCGAGAGCGCCGAAGTTGTTGTTTTCAAAATTTTAAGCCTCGGGTTTTGGATCAAGGTCATGTGGAAACTTCACTAGAGTACAAGGATCCTCACGAACCCAACGTTTCACGCAGTTAAAGGAGAAAAGGCTCGTGGATAAGATTCTAAGGTTTCTATGGGGACCCAAGAGCCACTCCAGCTCCTGTGTAAATTTATCCTAGACCAGGAGGTCGGGCAAGCTTGTTCAAGCCCTCTATTGATAGTATTTTGGGTGTTACAAGTTTAGACATGGTGACAATTTTTGAACAGGAAAAGTAATGTGAATGGTAGTGTGCATTAGTATTTTTTTTCTTTTTTTCCTGGCATAAATGTACAAGTAGATGCACAACTTGGATGAACTATGGAGCCAAAGTTTTGCAACTAGATCTCTTAGTCTACGGAACCTGCGCTATGTTTGATGTCTCGCTTGCACTTGTTGATACTTATTATGAACTGCAAAGTATGTGTTGTAGATAACATCATCATATTCACCATGCCATAGATGAACAAATAGTTGAGGATATTTTTTTGGTAAACATAGGAGGAACAAAATGTATGCATATTTACCTTTGGCCTTGTTGGTCTGCTGATGTTTGGGATGATTGACTACTCATGGCCATGTCACTAGTCCAACTTTTTCTGATGCAAACATGTGTAGATAAACATCATAAGGAATAAACAAGCATATGCATTGTATATTGTCCATAATTGTTCTTAATGTCACATGTAGGGTCGAAGGAGATGGAATACAAAATAGGGTGTGAAGGGATACTTAGGAAGCAAGAGGACCTGAGGGTCAAATTGTATGCCTCAGATTTGTTGACTGAAAAAATGTGCAACAGTAAATAGGGCATGATGGCGGGGCATGGCGACCAGTCTGTATATTGCAAAACCTCTGAATCCAGAGACACAATATTGAACCCACCAGCCCGACACCTGCAATCGACAAAGTGGGTAAGTATGGAATAAGGTAGAAGCATGACCATAAATGTGAACCCATGAGTCCGCGAACCCGTGCACCAAGGCATTTCCGGAAAGACGACTAAGAAGAGAAATAATAAATCAAAAGGAATAATAGAAAATGGAAAAATTAGAAATGGGGAGGGAACAAAGTCCCATTGTTGCCAAATCATCATTTTCCAGTCCAATATTATATGCCTCCACCTGTTTTCTTTGTTTAATTTACTAACACAATTGGTATAAATCGTTTTGGGCAAGATAAGTACCACCCAAGGCATGCATTTTCTTTTATCATGTATAGTTGGTATTGAAGTGTTTAGGAGTTTATCGAATTTGGGTTCAATGCCAAAGAGGTATCGACTCTAAATTTGTAATTATGTAATAACTACTCTATAATTCAGTGTGTTTCAAATTGAGTATAGAATTAATTGTGTTTCATTTGTGTTTGGGATAAAATAAAAACTATGCCTTCAAGTTTTTAATTTGATCCTTTCTCATTCACTTGAGTTGATAGGTAACAACAAAATGTTTTTCACATTACTCACATGTTGTTGACGACAATGTTTTGCTCCTAGTTGAAATTAACAAAATTAATGTTATGGAAACACTATTTCTTGATTTGTATTGTTAAATCATTTTGTATGTATTTGATATATAGCCATGATTTTGACCATTTATTTGATATATATAACTACGAGTGACTA
>ML804839.1:166999-192607 GCA_009831015.1 Picea engelmannii | reverse complement strand
TTGCCTTTTGTTTGTTGTATCCAAATGACCCCCCTAGGGCCCTTTTTATATGAGAAAAATATGGTTAATTCGTTTCCAGAAGGGCTACAGGAGGTAAGATGGTTGCAAAACCTAAGATAGCTTGTAAACTTCATTGGAAAGTGCGTATTTAATATTTTTTTGTCACTTTTTAAAGTCCATGCATGATTTTAGTAGTGTAGCTAGTGTATCTAGATGGGATTTTGCGTATGCAGCTAGTGTATCTACATGGGATTTTACTGATGCAACTAGTTTATGTACGTTCTTTGCATATGCAATAGGGTGTGTATGCCATGCATTTTATTTATTTTTAGAATAAGTCCATCAAAATGGGTTGGCAGATGTATGCATGAGTAGGCCAACATCACGGATGTATAGAAGTAGAATTTGGAATTATAACACTATGTAAGGGGTTAGGGAGGTCATGCCCCTAACATGCCCTCCCCCTTGAAGAAAAACATTTTCCTTAAGGCTTGAGGTGAGGAAATTATTTTAGAATGGTGGTCGACTCCCAAGTGGCGTCTTCTGGAGTTATATCTTCCACTAGACTAACACTTCCTTGATGGCGTGTTGATGGAGACAACACTCGCACTGGTCTAATACTACTTTTGGAAGCAACCAAATGGAACCTTCTTCATCCAACTCAGGGAGATTGGTTTGAGTTTGACACTTAGTTCTAATCACCTTCTTTAAGCAGGAGACTTGAAAAATAGGATGGATCTTAGAATGATTGGGTAGAGCTAACTGGTAGGCCACCGATCCCACTCACTTGAGCACTGTATAAGGACCATCAAATTTGGGAGTAAATTTCTGACAGTGTTCAACTTTCAATGAAGTCTTCTTATAAGGTTGCATTTGAAGAAACACCTGGTCCCCTTAAAAAAATTGAAGTTCAAAATGACCTTGATTTTCTTGTTGATTCATGTGATTCTGAGCCATGAACAAATTTTCTTTGAGGTCACAAAGAATAGCCTCGCGGACTGTAATATTTTTGGTAGCCTTCTGAAACTTCGAAACACCTAACATGTATGAGAGAACCAAAAGTGGATTTTAGCTGTATATTGCTTCAAAAGGAGTCATGCAAGTAGCTATATGATAAGATGTGTTGTACCACCATTCAGCTAGGAGTAACCACTGACCCCACCAATTTTTCCTCTCAGATGCAAAACACCACAAATATGTTTCCAAACACTTGTTGAAAACTTCAATTTGTCCATTCGTATGTGGATGATAGGTTGTGTTAAGATGCAATTGGGTGCCCTGTAGCTTGAACAATTCTTACCAAAAATTA
Source organism: Picea engelmannii (assembly GCA_009831015.1). Lineage (NCBI taxonomy): Eukaryota > Viridiplantae > Streptophyta > Pinopsida > Pinales > Pinaceae > Picea > Picea engelmannii. The sequence goes on along the minus strand of ML804839.1, from coordinate 191,298 downwards.
CGGGTGAAAGTGGGATATCTTCCAGAGAGAATAGAATGAGGTATGCCATGAAGCGTGAAGATATTATCCGTGCATATTTGAGCCATTGTGGATGATTTAATGGGTTTTTAAGAGGACATAAATGATCATATTTTAAAATACGATCGACGACCACCATGATGACTGACTTATTGACCGATTTAGGTAAGAAAACAATGAAATCCATATAAATATCTCTCCAAATAGCTGGTGGGATCAAAAGCAGTTGGAGTGTGCCCAAAGTTGTGACTATTTCTCCCTTGTTACGTTGACAAACCTCGCATTCAACCACAAATGTAGATTTAGAACTTTATCAACATGGGTGAGATGGGATGTCCAAGTTTTACTATAGATGAGAATATCATCAAAGAAAACTAACACAAAATGACGAAGAAAATGACGGAAGACATGATTCATAATACTTTGGAAAGTGGAGGGATCATTACATAGGCCAAAGGGAATTACCAAGAACTCATACTAACCCTCATGAGTTCAAAATGCAGTCTTGATAATGTCTTCTTCGTTCAGACAGATCTAGTGGTAGCGAGAATGTAGATCAAGTTTGGTTAATTACTGAGCACCACTCAATTCATCCAAGAGGTCATCAATGACAGGAATGGGGAATTTGTCTTTGATTGTGAGTTTGTTGAGGGCATAAAAATCACGACACATTCGTTGAGTACCTTCTTTCTTGAGTACCATTACCACATGGGAAGAATAGGGGTTGGTTCTGGGATGGATAACACCCGTTTCTAGAAATTCATGAACAATTTTCTCAATTTCATTCTTCTGGGAAAAGGGGTGATGATAAGGGTGAACATTGGGAAAAATATTACCTAGGATGAGAGGAATGGAATGATCATGGATGCCACGGGAAGGGTGAAGTGCCTTTTGAGTGGTAAAAATAACTTGGTGTCAAGAGAGAAAAGATTGGAGGTCAGGTTGCAAAGAGTGTGTATCAACAACTTGAATGGAGTGGAGTTGGAAAATAATGCTAGAATGACCCTTTTTGAGGATCTTTTCCATCCAATGGGAATTGATGATCTCAGGTGAGCCTATTGTGATTCATTGGAACTTATACCGGTGTCCCTCCTATTGGAATTATAGGGTTAATTTATTAAAATCCATGAGAATGGGACTGGGAGTGTGTAGCCATTCGACACCAAACACAATGTCACAACCATCCATGTCTATAACAAACATATGGTATTTTAGGTGATACTGACCAATTTGGAGCTGCCCATTTTCACAACGTCCCCCACATTTCATGGAACCTCCATTGGAAATCATGATTTGAAAATTATTGATGACATGGATGTAACAATTGAATTTCTGAGCAATGTGGTGATGAATAAAATTATGGGTGCTACCACTATCCATAAGGATGATGGCTTTTCTATTCGTAATGTAACCAATTAACTTGAGGGTCTGGGGAGAAGAGAATTCAGTGAGGGCATTAAGTGAAATCACTAGTTCAACTTTTGGTGGATCAGAGGGTGGGGTTAGATCAGATGGTGATGGTAGCTCATCCATGGGTGAAACAACTACCTCGTCTTTAGAAGCATCCTCATTCATGGCCATAAAAAAATTATGTTCCTTACACTTGTGCCCGAGAAAATATTTGTCATCACAATTATAACAAAGACCCTTGAGTTGGCGTTCAACCATTTTAGCCTGAGTTAATTTATGGATCTTGAGGGGAGTTGTCAGAGGGGTGGGATTGGTGGGTTTCTGATGAGGAAGAAAGGGTGGTTTTCAGACCTGGGAGGAAATAATCTATTTTGCTTCCTTGGATTATTGAGTAGCTTCTAAACAATTGTGGGGGCATGCCATGAGAACATGGGCACAGATTTCATCTTTTAGACCATTGATAAAGCATTCCCTGAAGAAGGCATATGACATGCCTTCTGTTCTGAAAGCCAAGTGATCAAATGTTGTGATAAAGTCTTCCACTATCCTATACTACTTCAATTTGGTCAAATGGCCTAAATGGTGGGTGTTAGAGTCAAAGAGGTCATAAAGCTATGCAACAAAATATGTCCAAGAAACATACCCTTGGAGTTCCTTTCTATGTCATTGTGACCACTGCCAACGTTCTAGTTCTAGATGTAGGATACCATAACGAAGCTTGGAGAAATCATAAATAATGCCATGAAAAGAGAAATAATGTTCAATTTGAGTGACCTAGCTTGTGGGATCCGAGCCATGAAATTTGATCACCTCAATTCTGGGAAGGTGTAGGTCTCGAGGAATGTGGGTGGAATGAGGACCCTGGTAATGGGAAGAATCATGGTATTCCTAATAGAATGTTTTTCAGGAGCGGAAGGGTTCAGGGAATGACCTAGCAATTGGTCAAGTGTGTCTTTGATGTATTTGATGTAGGACATTGGTCCTGGAGGGTTTGAACAGAGGAATTGAGTGTGCCAATGTTGACATTGATATTCTTGATGTCCTCCTTTTTCTGGATGTTGTTAGCAATCAATGAATTGAGTTCTTGGGTGTGGGTGGTGGCCATTTGGATAAAGGTAAAAAATGGTAAGGAAAATGGGATAGGTGGTGAATAAGGGTATCGAGAAGGGTGGGTGGGACCAATGAGAAAAATGGTGAAAAGTGATAGGTACCAATGCAATCAGGGAAAAAGGGGAATCCAATGGGATAGTGTCCAAATAGAGGTGTCGAGAAAGGGTTCGGGTCCACATAAAAAAATTGTATTAAAAATGATAGGTACCATGGTAATCAGGGAGAAGAGTGTTAATGAATGCAACTATAGGAGACATCCTCCAGCTTACAAACATGTGAGATGTGGAATATAACAGACATGTGAAGTCTTACTCTCAACTTACAAACCTGAGAGAAATCCCTAAAAAAAGGGTTCGTGGTTCTAGCCTAGGACAAGGGCTAGGAATTTATATGGCCTCCTCCATGACATGCGAGAGAAGAACTCTAGATGATTATCCGATGTAAGAGCGATTTGTTGAGTTAGGGAAATCCCGAAAAGCATTGGGCACATCATCATGAGAATAAGAACGAAGATGATGTGATAGCCTCCTCTGAAGTTGATGTCAAGACTCCAGATGATCCTCCCGTCGGTGGCAGTGGGAAAGAAAATCTGTAGAGCAGGCGTGACTATGGATGAGCATAAGTGCACGTGTGAGGACCTAGCTCATCTGTGTAATGCAATGACTTAGGTCTATGGCATCCCCATGGATGTGGCCCCCAGTGGATGATCACTAGTGGGTGTATCAGATACTTTGCTATATATTGTTCAAGAGTCAAACCTACCTATAACCTTAGTTTTTTTGTAAAGGGTACAAGTCGGCCCTATCTTATTGTGTCTAAAGATAAACTGTGAAAGATAATTAATATTAATAGTTATAATAATATTAATTATTATAATAATAAACAATTAATATGTCTAAGTGAGGTCAGCCCTATTGTGCCAATAGACACTTCAATTGATAGGATATGTCTAATATAAGTAAGATGAAATATTTCATTTGTAGACACACACTCACATGTAAGTTTTGGAAGTTTCAGCAAGTACACTTCTTGGTCAAAGTTGTGCACTTCTCTTGGGCGCTAGGGTTTCAAGTTTTGTGCACCCTCTTGTGTGCTAGGATATTCTTGGTGGTGGAAAGGTCTTTCTCTTGAAGAGTATAGCAAAGGATTTGGCTGGGTTTTTCTCCCTTGTTTGAGAAGGGTTTCCCAGGATATATCTTGTGTTTTTGTGCATGGTGCTTCTTCATGTGATCTTGGTTGTTGTAGCATTTATGGTTATGGTAAATTGTAAAAATGGAATGAACTTCATATTTAACCTAATGCTGTGAAAAAATAACATGGTATAATAGAATAGGTATTGAAAGAACCCATTGCACAAGAATTCTTCACAAGAAAAAGGAAAAACGTCACTATTGTCGTACAAGAAAATTAGGGATTTTTACTGAAGAAGATTTCCAGCCTCAAAACCATCTAGAAAAGTGCACCCTAACCCAAGGAACTCTTTGGCACTTTCAGCGCACCTTTTCAATGGGTAGATCTCCCAAAAATTGAAACCCTAGTTTTCACAAAGTACCTAAAAACTAGAAGTACCAGAGTACCAGAAGTACCAAAAAACCAAAAGCACCAGTCTAGAAATCCGTTGGTCAAGATTGAGGGGGTAAAGTTTGGATTTTCAGAAATCTAACTGCACCAACTTACTCGCCTCAGCTTAGCACATCTATCCCCTGGATCAGAATTTCAAATTTTGAAGTTTGAAAAATTAGGGTTTCCTCATAAGACCCTAAAGTTGCAGTTGCAGTTTCAGAATCAGTTGCAGTATCAGCTGAAGTATCAGATGTTGCACCAGTTGCAATCACCCTTGAAGTCTTTTAAGAGTTGGTAAATATTACCATTGCTACCAGATGGTGTCACTACCTACAAATGTTATCAGAGGTATGTACTCACATATGTTAAGCTTTAAAGGATATTTGCAGGAGAAGGGATCTCTTGTCATGGATCCATAAGGATCTCAAGATCCAACACATTCAAAAGAATAATGCAACTCAGGTTTGATTATTCTGACATGCATCTATTTGTTATGACAATTATTTGATCTAGGTTGCATGTTGAAGCTATGACCATCATACTAACCTTTGGTCAAGATTAAAGTCAAGATATTAGATGGATTAAAGTTGAGATCATAGAGTTTGTTCTCTAACCCAACCTTCTGTCAAGATAGAATATTATCCTAGTACAAAAGACAGGTTGAAGAAAGCACTTGTTATCTTGAGTGAAGGGGACTTGGAAGAAAAGCAACACACTGGAAGACTCCAGGTTTGATTGTTGTAATTGTCATTCCTCTAAACTTATATTTCTAAATTTTGCTACATTACAAGTAGGCATTGTAGTTGTGTTAACAATTCTTAAATTGTTTTGATTCTAGAGTTGTGCTCATTATTCTCCTTTAGGAGATATTCTTGTTTTGGTTCCTCTTGTTTTCTTTTTCCAGACAGGTCAAGAACAAAGGAAGATGCTTATCCCTCAGAGGGATTCAAAACTATTTGAGAAAGAGGAAGAATAGAACCATCCTTGAGACAATCAATGCAATGATGCATAATCATAATATTTCTATGATTTCATGGTTAGAATCATGCATGACGCAGTATATGTTCAGAACAAGAGTCTTCACCAGAATAGAAGCCTTCACCAGAGTGAAGCCTGAGATTGAACACTTCAGGTTATTTGGGTGCCCAATGTATTTCCATGCACCCAAAGAGAAGAAGTCCAAGCTATATCCTTTAGAAAGAAAGGATACAATGAATCTTCAAAGACATTCCAGATCAACATCCCTGGTCAGAGATAGATTGAGACAAGCAAAAACGTTGTCCTTGAAGAAGAAATAATCTTTCAAAGATCCAGAGAATCTCAGATGGAGGTTGACAGTAAGACTATACCTTCTCCCCCTTCAACAGTTCATAGGGAGAAAGACATAATTCTAGTTGATCCAGTTGATATGTTCAGAGATATTACAATAGGTCATAAAAGGCCTACCTAAACTCACTCTGCTAGAGGCAGAGAAACATACAAGCTTCTCAAGGCACATTCCGAGAAAGAAAAAATAGATTTTTCGAGTTATCCTTCAGTCATGAGCCACTTCATTGATGTTGAGACTCTTTGTCTTAGAGAAACAACAAGACAACCCATATGGCAAGATGCCATAATAGAAGAATACCAGTACATCTTAAAGAATGATGCATAAGATATTATCCAGGGACTAGAAAGGGAATTTTGTGGTAACTTCCAAGTGGATCTATAAGATTAAGCATGTAGCTGATGGAAGTATCAAAAAATATGAAACAAGATCCATAGACAAAGGTTTCTCATAAACAGAGGGAGTTGTCCATGACGAGACACTCACTGCCATTTGTACCTCCATCCATGAGTTGGTATCTATATCAGATAGATAGGTTCTTGATGAGTTTGGATTTCAGCAAGAATGTTGTTGATACAGACCTATATAGTGTTGGTGACAAGAACCTGATCCTGATGACTTACTCAAAAAGCCTAGCTATTGAAATCAAGCAAGCATTGACTTCTAATTTTCATAAAGGATCTAAGTATGACACACTACTTCTTGGGACAAGAAGTATGACAGAAGACCGATGAAATTTTCCTGCTTCAAGGAAAATATACAAAAAGAATATTAGAGAAGTATGACAGAATGAAAATCCACCATGACGGATTTAAAAAAGAAGATTGATGATGATTCAGACAAGACTAATTCAAAGTTTATTGGATCACTGATGTATCCGGTTAACACCAGACTTGATTCATGCCATGCAGTGAATGTGATGAATCAACCGAGACAAAATCACTAGAAAACAACAAACATGTATTAAGACACAGTTGGATATGATCTGAGATATGCCTCTAGTGTGAACTTGAGTTTGTAGAATATGTCGATTCAAATTAAGTAGAAAGTAGAGTGGACCGGAAGAGCACATCCGGTTGATGTTCTACCCTGAAATCTTCCAGGATTTCCTGACACAGCAGGAAATAAAACTATGTGGCCTTGAGTGCACGAGAGACAAAGTATATATAGCAGTGAATGTGCGAAGAAATCTGGCCTCACAAACTACCGACAAATTTACTTGACCATGAGATGGATCCTATGATGATGACAATGGAGCCATGCGTAAAGCTACGAGTTTCTCGATGAATAAAAAACATGACGAGATAAGAGATATGATACAGAAGAAAGATTGTATACTTGCAGTACCTTCCTACACCTGAGCAGACTGCAAACATTTTACTTGGTGAAGAACTCCTTCTGAGTTAAGAGGGAGTATGGATGACCTTAGCCAAAAACAAAACTCAGAGTACATCGGTATGAGACTTGGCTTGATGGAGAATGACTCCCTAGCTGAGAGGGAGTGTTAATGAATGTAGCTATAGGAGACATCCTCCAGCTTACAAACCTATGAGATGTGGAATATAGCAGACATGTGAAGTCTTACTCTCAGCATAAAAACCTAAGAGAAAGCCCCAAATATAGGGTTCGTGGTTCCAGCCTGGGACAGAGGATAGGAATGTATATGGCCTCCTCCATGATGTGAGAGAGAAGAACTCCAAATGATTATTTGATGTAAGAGTGATCTATTGAGTTAGGGAAATCCTGAAAAGCATTGGGCACACCATCATGAGAATAAGAACGAAGATGATGTGATAGCCTCCTCTGAATAGCCATAGAGTTGATGTGAAGACTCCAGATGATCCTCCTATCAATGGCAATGGGAAATCATATCTGTAGAGCAGACATGACTATGGATGAGCATAAGTGCACGTGTGAGGACCTAGCTCATTTGTGTAATGCAATGACTTAGGTCTATGACATCCCTATGGATGTGGCCCCTAGTGGATGAGCACTAGTGGGTGTATCAGAGCCTTTGTTATATATTGTTCAAGAGTCAAACCTACCTGTAACCTTAGTTATTGTGTAAAGGGTACAAGTCGTCCCTATCTTATTGTGTCTAGAGATAAACTGCGAAAGATAATTAATATTAATAGTTATAGTAATATTAATTATTATAATAATAAACAATTAATATGTCCAAGTGAGATCGGCCCTATTGTGCCAATAGACACTTCAATTGATAGGATAAGTCTAATATAAGTAAGATGAAATCTTTCATTTGTAGACACACACTCACTTGTAAGTTTTGGAAATTTCAACAAGTACACTTCTTGGTCAAAGTTGCGCACCTCTCTTGGGCACTAGGGTTTCTAGGTTTTGTGCACCCTCTTGTGTGCTAGGATATTCTTGGTGGTGGAAAGGTATTTCTCTTGAAGAGTATAGCAAAGGATTTGGATGGGTTTTTATCCCGTGTTTGAGAAGGGTTTCCTAGGATATATCTTGTGTTCTTGTGCATGGTGCTTCTTCATGTGATCTTAGTTGTTGCAACATTTATGGTTATGGTTAATTGTAAAAATGGAACAAACTTCATATTTAACCTAATGCTATGAAAAACTAACAAAGGGAGGAATCCAAAGGGATATGTACCAAATAATTGTTCTTGCGGGACCACTATACTCCTTTTTTTTGTTCTCCTATGGAGTTATACTCAGATATGAATAATATTGTAGTATCAGAATGCCCAAATTCTTAATAGGAAAAAAGTAGTGTCAAAATGCCCAAATTTTGAATAGGATAAATCTTGTATGTTCCCTTTCTGTGTTGTTTGTGTCCTAGTAGTTAGGGTTTTATTAGAGTTTCTATAGAGAAGGGTTTTTCGTATGCTATAGATATATGATATATGTTATAGGTTTGAACAGTAGTACTTGGCCCAATATCTTAGGGAACCAACTAAAGAGGGTAGACCATACCCTTAGCCATACTACTCGATTACCCTGGTACTAGAGAGTATATTCTTGAGTGTTTTCCTTGGTGGCACTATAGCAGTCAGGTAGTCGATAAATTTATCTATGGAGGGCTTCATGATATCTAGGCTAATCCATATATAGGTGTTTTCTGATACACTACCAGACGAAGGCGTACAAATAAGGGTTACACGGGTGGCCAACAATGTGCGCTTAAGTACCACTTGTATTTCCTACATGTATGCTTCCTGTTGGCACAGGGATAGACCCAGGGTTCAATGCTCAAGAGCACACCAACAAAGACCTAACTACCGGTCCTTTCAGCAACACCTGTGAAGCAGATGAAATCTCACCCAAGGTAGAGGAAGGGGTGGTTGCAGGACTCAAGTGTCTGCAACCTTAGCTGGGACACATATCTGTGATTATATCACTTACAAAGTACTTAGCATAGATTATTCGTCAATATTAAATCCTTATTATACTTCCCAGATAGCATAGAGCATCACAACATTCACTTATATCTAAGGTATTTCAACACTTAGCAACAGTAAAACAAATCAGATCCGGTAGATCAGCACTAAGCATCTTCATACATGTTAGATCTAACATTCACACACCTCTATAAGCACAAAGCATAAGTAGATCTATCTAAATATATCAAAGCACTTAGCAAAAGAAAGGATAAACACATCAAGTCAAAGCATAAAGCACAACACACAGATTTACGTGGTTCGCCCCCACCCTAGGACTACGTCCACCAACTCTTTTTCTTTATTAGCGTCTTCAATCAGTTACAGCACAGAGTCACCAAAACCCTTGTTCACATATGACAAAAGATCTGTGTAGCTCGCTAGATCCTTCTTCCTTGTGCTACAGCACAAAGCCTTTTCCAATTTCCTACAATGATTTGCACTTAGCCCTGCAAGTCTCATATAGGCACAAAGCACTTACAGACCTTACTTGCACTTAGCATACATCACATAGATGTCAATCTATCCTCTAGCTCACTAGCTTACTATTTATACATACAAAATAGGCCTAAGCATGGGTAAAACCCATGGGCCAATATCCCAATCCCGTTACATATTCCCAAAAACCCAAAATGGACCCAAAAGTGGGCCGAGATCCCGTGATCTCCGCTCCATCTTGCACTCTTCCTTCGATGGTTGTCGAAGTCCCAAAATAAGTCAATATGACCAAGAAACTCCCAAAACTTGGTCAAGGGCCAACATGCCCCCAACACTCACCTGTGACTCGTCCCGAGTCACTATGGTCTGAGCAATTCTGCCTCGAATGCTTCGATCTTGGCTTGAGTTGCTTCGACCTAGTGCAGTGCTACGACCTCTTGCTCAGTGAACTCTTGGATCACTGTGATGACGATCTGTTCCAGTTCACCTCCTTGGCTTTCAACTTCAGTGAACAGTTGGCATGCGTTTTCTTGCACTGGTTAAAGTCGTTGAGTGACTTCCATTACTTTACTCTGAATCATATGGATATATTTTTGGGCGGTGCGTTGCTCTTGAGACTGCTTCATTCTTTCCACTGGTGACAAGGCCTTCAACTGCGCCTGTAACGTAGCGGTGTGTTGCTTTGCTTCTTGGAGCTGCAACTCCAATTTCTGTAACTCTGGATTCTCCATGAGGTTATCGTAAGTTTGGGCACTCCGGTTACTCAATTTCTTGCATTCCAAAGCAAGAGCTTTTAATCTGCCAACTGCATTGTGGGTAGTTTTTTCCCTTAGGTCTCTTACCTCCTATGGAGTTTCAGGTACAACGCGAAGCTCTAGATCCATGATGCGTTGCTATAGCTTTTGGATCACATCTTTGAGATGTGCCACCTGTTGTGGAATCTTTCTTCGGTCTGTACCTCAATGACTGTCACAAAGTGAAGTGCTCTGCTGAACACTTCCTTTACCTCTAATTTCTTTGCCAAAAACTATTCATTTCCTTCCTATAGATGTGCTTTCTCATCATTCCATTTTTCTTGGAGAGCACTCTTTTCTTATTCTGCAGCACTGCATTGTTCTATAAGTACTCCCTGTACTTGTGTAAAATCCTGGATGGCTTGCTCTGCTTCATCTTGTGCTTTTCGAAGTCAAGCCTCGACTAAATCCACGATTCAGTGGAGTTGAGCTAGCTCATCTCCTTCTTATGGTGTTCCGACTGACAGGGGCACAGTGGATTGTGCACCTCGAGTGAAGTGCCCTCTGCACTCCTTGGAGCTCTATCTCGATCTGACTGTAAATCGCCTCCTTCCTGGCTTCCTGCTTCTTTGCAATCTCTAGAAAATCATCATTCAATGCAATGATGATGAAGTAAAAGTCATCTGGGGTGAGGACAGTCTCGAACTTGGTCTTGGTTTCTTTTGTTTTCTTTCTGGACGAAGGCTTCTAGGGGGACACATTTATTTTCTTCGAGGGGTCCTCCTCATCCTTATGCGATGTTTCCTCACCGATCTCTTTGCCAACACCTCCTTTCTCTGGTGACATAGACGTAGTCTTCATGGATGTGTTGTCTACATCCTGAACTTCTTCGGGCTTCTTTGTTTTACTAGGTGTGGGTGTATCCTGCGCAGCTTCCGGATTGTCTGCATTGGACAACTCTGCATGATTGGCTCACAACGGTCATGACCCTCCATTAACTCATGTTCTATCTGTTATGGCACGACCCAATGATCTGATGATGCCTATTTGTTGCATTTTTTCCCGTTCGGAGAGGAAGTCTAACGGATATATCGGTCCAATGGCTATATTGCTTCGTCATGGTGAAGTACTCTATGTCGTTGTTCTGATATCTCGACAAAGCTCCAATTCTGTAATTTTTCTTTCTGCGAGGTCTCTTCTAGAACCTCCTGTAACCTTTCTGTATTATCCCTTTTCTTTCTTAACTTTCTAACCTTCTTTCCAGTGAGCTTTGTCTCGGTAATGCTTTTATCATTCTGAGTCTTTTCTTCTTTGGTCTTAGTTACTTCGCACTGTTGAAATTTTTTCCTAGGGTTCTTGTGTAATACTTCTTTCTTGTTTGGGATACATAATTCAATATTCTGGGGCTCCTCTAGTGTTCTCTTAGCCTCGACATCCGAGTTGCTAGTATTAACTATCTGTGATCTTCTCTTTTGTTCCTCAATCAAGTGCACGATCCTTTTGGTCATAAAGTCTTTTAACTCTTGCTTCTTATGTTCCAAAACTTCTTCTTCCTCCTTTCATCCGACTTGATCTCTATCAATCCAAGGTTTTCCTATTAGCATGGTAAACGGGGCTCTGTCTTCAACAAATTTAATAATCTCAAAGTCCTCTTTTGTCGAAGCTCCATTGACAGTCATAGGTATCCAGGCGAGCCTTCCACGTAGGTTTACTAGCTTTCCTCTGAATAAAATTATTCCTCCTAGGGAAGGGATCATAACAGGCCTTCCTATAGCTTCATAGGTTCTTTCTAGCATAATATTCATCTGTGTTTCTTCATCCCGGACACAGTTAATGTCGAAGTCCCCTATTCTTGATTTGATGCATTCCTTCTCTTTGAAGATCTCTGATAAGCTGACATGTCGGTGGTCATTTAGGGTCTCTTTCACTTGTATCAATACCTTCTCTGATTCTTGCTGGGGTTCTGCCTTTTCTGGATCTGCCTTAGGTTTTCCTTGATTCAGATTCATTCCTTCAAGCTTAGCGATCATTTTAGGGAAATCCAACACTTCATGGTCCATGGCTTTGCAACAGAGACAACTAGGTCTTCTGCCAGGGAAATCCTTAGCAAGATGTCCTGGTCTTCTACAACTGTAACAGAGGGTTAATAATTGTTTTCTGTTAAATGATCCCCAACCTTTTCTGTACTGCGCACTAGGATCATGGTAGCGAACCTACAACAAATTCTTTCTAGGATCATGCATCCATTTATTAGTCCAAACATTATTTCTATGCATAGGTATAACATATCTTTCATTATTCTCATCAGATCTATTCATATCACATCTTCTTTCGTCTATTAACACCCTAGCTTTCAAACTAGGAAAAAACCTATCAGATATACCTAGATCCATACTCTAGAAACAAAAAATTCCATCTTTCATACTTTTACAGAGCACAAATCTTTCGAATCTAAGAAATTTTAACTATTCTTACCTTTAACAGAGCACAAATCTTACAGATCTTACCTCTTTCAATCAGAACTTCTCTCTTTTATCTTTCTTGGAGCACAAAGCTTTCAAATCCTACTTCTTTTCTACAGATACGACCTCCTTTATTTCAAATCTGGCCTTCTCTCTTCAGATCAGGCTTCTTTCTCTCAGATCTAACCTTCTTTCTTTAGTACAAATATTTATAGATCAAGTAGAATAATGCACACTAGGGCACAGATCTACGCACAGAGCTTTCACAGTTTTAGGATGAATCTTTGCACAGAGCTTCCTCTTTCTCATTTCCCAACAATCACATTTTCAGGTCCCGACAACGGAACCATTTGTTGGCACAGGGGTAGACCCATGGTTCAATGCTCAAGAGTGCACCAACAAAGCCCTAACTACCGGCCCTTTCGGCAACACCTCCAAACTAGATGAAGTCTCACCCGAGGTAGAGGCAGGGGTGGTTGCAGGACTCAAGTGTCTGCAACCTTAGCTAGGACACAAATATGTGATTATATCGCTTACAGAGTACTTAGCATAGAATATTCGTCAATATTCAACCCTTATTATACTTCACAGATAGAACAAAGAATTGAAACATTCACTTATATCTAAGGTATTTAAGCACTTAGCAATAATAAAATAGATCAGATCGGGTAGATTGGCACTAAGCACCTTCATACATGTCAGATCTAACATTTACACACCTCTATAAGCACAAAGCATAAGTAGATCTATCTAAATATATCAAAGCACTTAGCAAAAGAAAGGATAACACATCAAGTCGAAGCACAAAGCATAACACACAGATTTACGTGGTTCACCCCCACCCTGGGGCTACGTCCACCAACTCTTCTTCTTTATTAGCATCTTCAATCGGTTACAACATAGAGCCACCGAAACCCTTCTTTGCATAGGAAAGAATATCTGCACATCTCGCTAGATCCTTCTTCCTTGCGCTACAACACAAAGCCTTTTCCAACTTTCTAAAATGACTCACACTTAGCCCTGCAAGTCTCATATAGGCACAAAGCACTTACAGACCTTACTTACACTTAGCATACATCACATAAATGTTGATATATCCTCTAGCTCACTAGCTTATTATTTATACATACAAAATAGGCCTAAGCATGGGTAAAACCCATGGGTCAATATCCCAATCCCGTTACATATTCCCAAAAACCCAAAATGGATCCAAAAGTGGGTCGAGATCCCATGATCTCCACTCCATCTTATGCTCTTCCTTCGATGGCTGTCGAAGTCCCAAAATAGGTCAATATGACCAAGAAACTCTTAAAACTTGGTCAAGGGCCAACACTTCCCCGACCACGAATTTATACGTTGAACGACATATCAATGTAGGTTTAAGACATCTGAATATGTATCTACCCTGAAAAAAATAGCCTACAATTTTCTGCCAAGGAAAGTTCTCTGATACCACTTGTCAGGTACCAGATCTATTGTAATATCCAAAAACATAAATAATGAAGAGAATAATAGTGGAACAACACAATATATGAAACCACAACACCAAAATAATACCTTTATTGATATGAAACAATTTTCACTTTCCTCTTCGAGGGGGAAACCTCTAGCAGAGCAACGCTCTATTACAATAATTCTCCAGACGAAATTCTCATACCCTCAACTACTATTTATAATAAATCTATCTAGCCAAAAGAGAAATCTAGAGGAAGATCCTTCTAGAACCAGAAGCTTCTATTAGGTCTTCTTACATTTGACTTATTATTCCTTATTACTAGGCCTTATTAATATCGGTCTTTATTACATGAAAAATGTATTATTCTACCTATGTGCGACAGAAAAAGTGTAGAAAGAAAAGTGCGGTAGAAAAAATGCGGCATGAAAACTGTGGTAGAAAAAGCGTGGCAGAAAAATCGCGGCAGGAAAAGTGCGGCAGAAAAAGTGCGGTAGGAAAATTGCAGCAGGAAAAGTGTGGTAGGAAAATTTTAGTAGGAAAAGTCCGACAGAAAAACCGCTGCAGGAAAACCACGAGAGAAAAACCGTGGTAGCAAATTTGCGGCAGCAGAATCGCGGTAGCAAAACCGCAACAACAAAATGCTACAAGAAGAAAAATGTATGGTTTTCATATGTGTGGTGTTGAATTTATGAATCTAGTTGAGGGTTTTCCTTGTAAATTTGTTGGATGCCCTCTTGGAAGTTTAGGGCTTGCTGTAGAGTTGATCTCAGGAAGATCTACTAAAGTTTAGTATTGGTTCATGTTTGAGGGATTTTGGTTGAGGTATCTTGTTGAAGTTATCGATACAAATAGAGGTTGTATAGCAGTGAGGTTCTAGCACATGGTTTGAGGTACATACTTGTGGTATTGTGTTTGAGGTATATGTGATCATATCAGATTGGTTGATGAGAATATAGTGACAGATTTGATAGAACATGTTGTGAAATTGACATATTCAATTTCTACATTTGGCATTTATATTTCAGGTCAGTTGGACAGGGAAAGGATAGGTGGTTGTAGCCACCTTCTGGTTGTGGTCGAAGAACATAGGGGGTTGCATCCTCCTTCTGGTTGTAGCCATAAAATTGGGGAGTTGGATCTTCCCTTAGGTTGTATCCTGAAAATAGCAAGTCGAAGCCTCCTTCCAGTTGCAACTAGAAAACAAAGGAAGTTAGTGCTTCCAATGAATGTAATTCTTAAAGACAAATAAGAAAAATTATTCCGTGGCTTTCTCCCGCATTGGGTTTCCACGTAAAAAATATTGGTGTATTGTGTATGTGTATAATTGTTTATTTGTTCATATTTTATTTAATCTACAATTATTGGATGATAATGTTGTATTGATCATAAAGATAAATAGAACTTGCATATTGTGGTTAAAAGGATTAAAAATCTCTATTGTTGACTCACCCCCCCTCAGTAATCCAACAATTGGTATCAGAGCATATTCCTTTAGAAATCATTTTAACCAATTAAAGGTAGATCATGGAGAGAAATAGTATCTATAAAAATGGAATACCACAATTTGATGGACAAAAGTGTGCATTTTGGAGTAGAAGGATGAAAACATATGTACAAGCATAGGGATTTGAATTTTGGCAATCATTTGTAGATGGATACAAAGAACCAGTAGTTTCGTCAACGAATGACAATGGAAAGAAACTCAGTCTAAATAATTCCAAAGCCACAAATGCACTTTTGAATGGTCTTTGTGATTCGGTATATACCAAAGTTATACATTGTAAATCCTCTAAAGAGATTTGGGGCAAAGTTCAAAATATTTATGAAGGAGATACAAAATTCAAAGCAGGAAAGCTTCAAACTTACATAGGTCAATTATAAAAACTAAAGATGAAGGAAGATGGGAATATTGCATCTTATGTCTTACGAGTTGATGAAACAATGAATGCAATCATAGGATTGGGAGAAGAAATTGAAGAATCTGTAATTGTTCAAAAGGTACTAAGATCTCTTCCTATGAGATTTGATCCTCGGATATCAACACTAGAAGAAAGAGCAAATATAGACTCAATAAGCATGGATGAACTGCATGGAATCTTCACAGCTTATGAAATGAGAACTGAACATGAAAATCCACGTATAAAAGAAGCATCATTCAAATCATTCAAAAGGTCAAAGGAAAAGGGCGAGAACAAATAAAAAGAATATAGTAACAACAATGACATCTCAGAAGATGATGAAGAAGTGGCGAACATTGTCAGAAGATTGAAAAAGGGAACCAACGACAGATATAAAGGTAAGCTTCCATTGATTTGCTTTAATTGTGATGTTATTGGTCATTTTGCTAAGAAATGTTCTGATAGGAAAAATAAAAGAAATGATGAAGATGATTCAAATAGAAAAAAAACACATATAAAGGCAAAAGAACAAAAAAAGAAAGTCCTCAAGAAAAGTTTATGCACCAAAGAAGACAGCTCCTCATCAGATGAAGATGAAGTCAGTGAAAGTGATACATAAAGATTTATATTCATGGAAATATAAGATTATAATAAATAAGACATTGAAGAAGAATATTAAGAGGCAGAAGTTGACAGTCAATGGCAGTCAGAAACAAACAGGCCTCATGAAGAAGAAGGATTCATAAGAATAACTCCTTTTAGAAGATATTCAACTCCTAGGTATCAAACTATCTTTTTTTTGTTTATGTTATGCATGAAATAATTTTGGACATAAAGTTGTAAATTGTAGATCAAATAGCAGGAACATAAACAAATTTTAAAGTCATACAGAAAATGGTTATCCAAGAAGGCGTAGTGAAACACAGAGAATAAGCTACAATAGGTTTGAATAATTGAGCACCGAAGTGGAATGCTACAAGTGCAACAACTTTGGACACATGGCCAAACATTGTTGTATGAAATTCCCTCCTAAAGAAACACAACAAAATAACAACATTCATAGACAAGAACCTTGGAAGAGAACATGGATAAGAAAGCAGACTCAATACAGTAATGAAGAATGCACACTCGCTCTACAAGCTAAGCATAAGAAACGTGGTTGGTATGTTGACAGTGCATGTTCAAAACAAATGGCAGGTGATGAAGACAGGTTTCTTACATTAAGAAATGAAAGAGATGGATCGATCTCTTTTGGAAATGACGACTCAGCTAGAATCATTGGAAAATGCATAGTCATAATTGGAAACGAGAATACCAAGGTAGAAATTTTTCTACTAGTTGAAGATATGAAACATAATCTTCTAAGTGTAATTCAAATATGTGACCAAGGTCATAAAATTACATTCGATTCACAGAAGTGTGAGATAAGAAAAGAAGGTTCAGGAAAATTGATTGCAACAGCTGCAAGAACTTCAAGCAAAATATATGTATTAAGTGAAATTGGAAATGGAAATTGTTGTCTAGGAAAGGAAGATGAAGGTTGGATATGGCACAGAGGAATGGGTCACATAAACCTCGATAACCTCGTCAAAGTCAACAAAAAGGAAGCAGTTAGAGAAATTCCCCAGTTCACGAAACCAACCAACACATTATGCAGGCATTGTCAACGAGGAAAACAAACAAAGATCGGGTTCAAATCAAAGGAATACTCAACAAAAAGACCACTGGAAATTGTGCATACTGATCTAGTTGGACCAACTAGAACAAAGGTTTAAAAGGTGAGAAATAATTTATGTTATTAGTTGATGATTATAGCAGAATGATTGTAGTTTACTTTCTCAGGAATAAGTCAGAAGCATTTGAAAACTTCAAGGTGTACAAGGAAATGGTTGAAAATGAAATGGATTCAAAAATCAAATGTTTGAGATCTGATAATGGAGGAGAGTTTACTTCAAAGGAAATTATGTATTTTTATAGAAAGCATGGAATAAAAAGGAGATTCTTCGTTGCTAGGACACCTCAACAGGATGGAGTTATTGAAAGAAAGAACAAGACATTATAGGAAATGTATTGAACAATGTTAGTGGATTCTAAATTGACAGATGTTTTTTGGACACATGCAATGCATACAACAATTCACATTCAAAACAAAGTAATGCTAAAAAACAATGGTGACAAAAATCCCTACGAGCTATGGAAAGGAAGATCAACAAAGGCGAAGCACTTCAGAATGCTCGAAAGAAAATGCTACATCAAAAGAGAAGATAGCAGAATGGGGAATTTTGACTCTCATGTGGACAAAGACATACTTGTAAGTTACTCAAGTACAAGGAAATCATACAAGTGTTACAATCTAAGGATCAACAAAGTTGTGGAAAGCATCAATGTAATAGTTGATGAAACAGGTGGATGAAAGTTAAAGGAAGAAGAAAAAGAATAAGTGAAACATGTTTACGAAGAAGAAGTAGAAGGGGAAGATGAAGAATATTAGACAGAAGTAGAAGAGCAAGTTCAACAAGTGCCTCCAAAGACACCTAGAAAACAAGTACAGGAGAATCATCCTTCAGATCAAATTATCAGAAACAAGGATGTAGGAATTGAGACTAGAAGAATAATTCATTCACCAGAACAACTGCACCTAGCACTCTTATCTACAATTGAACCAAACAATTTTGTAGAGGCCAACAAGGATGAATTCTAGAAAAAAATACATGAATGAAGAATTAGATCAAATAGAAAAGAATGACACTTGGGAATTGGTTCTAAGACCAAGGTACAAGAATGTGATTGGCACAAAATGAGTTTTCGGAAATAAATTGAATGAATATGGACATGTTACAAAGAACAGAGCTAGATTGGTATGTAAAGGATACACACATGTTGAAGGGATCAACTTTGAAGAGACATTTTCCCTAGTTTCCAAAATGGAATAAATCCAATTGATATTAGCTTATGCATGCTCCAAGAATATTAAAGTGTATTAGATGGATGTGAAATAAATCTTTCTGAATGGGGAACTTGAAGAAGAAATCTACATTGAACAACCAAATGGATTTTAGCTATCAGAGAATGAAGATTATGTGTGTAGGTTGAAGAAGGCCTTGTATGGTATAAAACAAGCTTCTAGAGCATGGTACTCTAGACTGGATAAATATCTACAACATGCAAGGTTCAGAAAAGGAAGTGTATACAACAACCTCTACATCAAGGTAACTCAAAATACTATTTGATTAATTGGAGTTTATGTTTATGATATTATTCTTGGAAGTGACGATGACAGGTTAAGCCATAAATTTGCAAAGGATATGCATAATGAATTTGAAATATCATTACTTGGAGAACTATCCTTCTTTCTGGGTCTTCAGATATGTCAAAGCAATCAAGGCATTTTTATTTCTCAAATTAATTATATCATAGAGATGCTAAAGATTTTTGGAATGGAAGATTGCAAACCAATTAACACTCCTATGCAAACCGGTTGCAAGTTGAGCAAAGATGATGATTCAAAATCTACAGACTAGAGGCAATACATGTTAATGATTGGAATCTGACTATATGTGACAACATCCAGACCAAATGCAATGCATGAAGTTGGACATGTGGCATGATTTCAAGCAACACCAAAGGAATCACATGTCTTAGCAGTGAAGAGGATTTTCATATATCTCTAGGGCATAGAAGATTTTGGATTATGGTATCCAAAAGGAAAGGATATATCACTTATTTCCTACATGGATGCAGATTGGGCAGGTTGCACTGATGACCGAGGAAGCACCAGTGGAGCGACATTCTACTTGGGTGAGTGTTTGGTATCTTGGCTAAGCAAGAAACAATCCTCAGTATCATCTTCTATAGATGAAGCAAAGTATATTGCAACAACAACATGTTGTACACAGGTTCTATGGATGAAACAAACTTTAAGAGATATACAGGCTGAGTATGATGAGCCCATTCCTATATATTGTGATAATATAAGTGCTATCAGTATATCAAGGAATCCAGTGATGCACTCCAAGATGAAGCAAATTCCAATCAAGTATCGCTTTCTACAGGAACATGTTGCATAGAAGAACATCATAGTTGAATATGTGGGGACAAAGGAATAGGTTGCGGATATCTTCACAAAAATGCATCCAAGGGAAGTCTTTGAGTATCTTTTCCAGAGACTCGGAGTAATTTCTACTCCTAAATGAATTTTTTTGAATGCTTATCTTATATTTATTAGAGTTATACGAGGAAGCACCATAAAGAGGACACTTCAGGTTGGGGGAGTAGTTTCAGAAAGATTTCAGACAAGGGGAGCTGCCCCAAGGACAATTTAGTTAGGGGGAACAACCCCAGATGGTAAGTTACCTTTGCCATTGATGTAAAAGGGGGAGATATTTATCACATGCATGGAGAGAGAGCACAAGGGCATGGTTTCAGGGGGAGTGATGGTCACAGGGGGAGCATGAGCGATATGAATTCATTATTTCATCAGAGTATTTCCATCAATACCAAAGGGGGAGATTGTTGATTAATTGGGTTGGTTGTCATTGATGGAAACCCTTGAAGCAAGTTTGGTAGCAAATTCTGGTAGCCCCAATAGTATGATTAAGGGACTTCAGTTTGATTGATGTATAATTGTATGAATTTTAATATATTTTCAGGTAAGACTATTCTATATGTATAGTACATGTCATACCATTTTCAATGATATGTGGAATGTCACATAACTCCTCATGGTTAGAGAGTTATGGCCATATGAAGTTGAAGAACCCTCATGAGTTATCTAGAAGACCCTAGAAGGTGAAAGAAGTCAATTATTCTAGAAGCTCCTAGAAGAAGTGTACTAGTCAAATTGATGGTAAATAGGAGTTAATCATGGGTATAGTTGTCACATCAAGAAATAAATTAAATAATAAAGTGGTTGCAACAATAAGTTAGTTAAAAGAAAATAAATTATGAATTGACTAATTATAGAAAAGTTAGTTCCAACAAGAAGTTGTGAGTAAATATAAATTATTTAAATAATAAAGGAGTCAAAGTGGTTGCAAAGAGAAATTATTTAAATAATAAAGTGGTTGCAAAAAGAAGTGGTGAGTTTACTATTTATGGATAAGTCAAAGTGGTTGCTAAAGAAATTATTTAAATAATAATTTAGTTGCAACTAGAAGTGGAGAATTTACTATTTGTAGCAAAGTGAGTTAGAATTGGACAAGTGGTTAGAAGTGGGTTATAACTAAAATAAGGAAAGTGGGTCAAGTTGGTTAGAAGGTAACCCCTTGAGGAAGATACATGGAAGTGTAAATAAGAGAGAAAGGTTTTCTCGTTAGAACCTATTGAATATCTATTTTGTGAAAGGTTATTTGGGAAGGTATTATTGATAGATAAAAGTGCAACAGAAAAATCATGGCAGAAAAAGTGCGGCAGGAAAAGTGTGGTAGGAAAATCGTGGCAGGAAAAGTGCGGCAGAAAAATCGCAGCAAAATCTGCCCTTATCAGAATAGCTTTTCTATCTATCTTGAGTAGCCTTTAAATTCTGCTTTATTTTCGACATCTACTCTTCCATTTCCCTGAGTAATTCTAGTCCAACCACTGCGCTATCTACTGGGTTGTCCCAACTTACAGGTTTGTTGCACCTTCTGCCATAAAGCACCTCAAATGGGCTCATCCTTAGAGATGCTCAGTACCCATTGTTATAAGCAAACTCTACCAAGTGTAGGTAGTCTTCCCATTTTGATGGTTTATCCATCACATACATCCTCAACATATCCTCAATCACTTGATTCACCCTCTATGTTTGTCCATGATATTTTGGATGGTAAGTTGTGCTAAAATTCAGATTTGTTCCAAATCCTTTAAACAATCATTTCCATAAATTTGATGTAAACTTTGGATCTTTGTCCGAAACAATTGTCTTGGGTATACCATGCAATCAAGCAATTTCCCTCATACAAATATTAGCAATGTTGATTTCCTTGTGAGTGAGTTTCACTGGAATAAAATGGGCAGCTTTGGTAAGCTTGTCCACCACTACCATGATAGAATCATGTTGCTTGATTGTTATGGGAAGTTTGGTGATGAAATCCATTGTTACCACTTCCTATTTCCACTCAGGAATGGGTAATGGTTGTAGCAACCCAGCTGGGTGTCTATGCTCAACCTTGACCTTTTGACACTCCAAACAATTGGCAACGTACTCAACAACTTCTTTCTTCATGCCTGGCCAATAATATTGGCTCTTGGTAGATGCAATAGTTTTCTGATACCCTAGGTGTCCAACATAAGGTACATTATGCATTTCTCTTAATATCATATTTTTCAATTCTTGGAAATCTGGTACATAAACTCTGCTTCTGTACATGAGAATTTCATCATTTCCCAACTTGTAGTGCTCGATTTTCTGCTGCAAAATACTTGTTGTATTTTTTCCATTAATTCCATGTATTGAAAATATGATTTTACAACCTCTAAGATTCTATCTCTCAAATCAGATTGGTACATGCTAATGCTTGTACCATGCAACTCATGCACTCTTCTGTTGAGTGCATCAACCACCTTGTTCTCTTTCCCTTTGATATGATTTATATCAAAGTCATATTCACTGAGAAATTCCAAATACTTGTTTTTCCTGGCATTTTCAGTTGTCTATTCAAATAAATATTTCAGACCATTATGGTCTGTCCTTAGCTCGAACCTTTTCCCCATGAGGTAGTTCTTACACTTCTTCAAGGCATGCACTATAGCTGCCAACTCCAAGTCACGAGTGGCATAATTTCTTTCATGCTCCTTCAACTTCCTTGATTCATAGCATACAAAATACCCATTTTGATTGAGGACTCCACCAACTCCTTCTTTACATGCCTCAGTGCATACAATGAAGTATTCATTTGGATCAACAATCCTTAATATTGGAGCATTGGTTAATAATTGCTTCAATTGTTGGAAACTCCTTTCACACTCCAATGTCCACTGAAACTTCACTCTGTGTGCAATCTTTGAGAATCCAACAATAAATATTATGTAGTAGCCTGCAAGGCACATGAATGATCTGACTTATGTCACATTCTTTGGTGATGACCATCCTCTAATGACCTCAATCTTTTCAGGATCCACTACTATCCCTTCCTCTGATATGATATGCCCCAAATAATGAATTTGGTTCTGATAAAATGAGAACTTGATCAATTTGGCATATAACAGATGCTCCCTTAATACCTGTAGTAACATCCTCAAATGTTGTTCATTCTCTTCTTCTGACTTAGAATATATAATAATTTCATCCAAAAAGACAATGACAAACTTATCTAAGTATTCTATGAAAATACCATTCATTAAACACATGAAGACAATCGGTGCATTTGATAACCCAAATGGCACCATTGTGAACTCATAATGACCATACCTTGTTCTGAAAGTAGACTTGTTGATGTATTCATATTTAATTCTTGCCTGATGATAACCTGACCTAAGATCAATCTTGGAGAATATTTTTGCTTTCTTCAATTGATCAAAGAGGTCATCGATCCTTGGCAAAGGATACTTATTCTTTATAGTTACTTTGTTCAAATTCTTGAAGTCAATACAAATTCTCAATGTTTCATCCTTCTTCTTCATAAATAATACTGGAGAACCCCAAGGTCACACACTTGGGCGTATATACCCCTTCTCCATAAGCTCTTCAAGTTGCATTTGCAAATCCTTTAATTCTGGTGTACTCATCCTATAAGGAGTCTTGGATATTGGAGTTTCTCTAGGCATAAGGTTTATAGAGAAATCAATATCTCTTTTAGGGGGTATTCCTGATATTTCTTTAAATACATCATCAAACTCTTTTAGGACTGCATAATATTCAACATTTGACACCTTATCCTTAGGTGTTTCTTCCATACGAGCTGCAAATATTTGACCTCCTTTTCTGTAACATTTATTTAGTTGCAATGCTGAAATTTATATGATAGTTATGGCCCTGAGAATTCCTTGTACTATCCTTGGTTTCCCTTCCTCATACCAACAAGTAAATGATTTATTATAATAGTCTAGGATAACATGGTTTTCGTCCAACCAATCCATACCAATTAGACAATTGTAGGAACCTAAAGGAAAGATGATCAAATCTGCCCTAGTGCTCAGTCCATTCATGTCCACTGGGCATGACTTAACCATCTCATTAACTTTTCTTTTGGCTTCGGTAACCATCTACACCAACCAATATTTTCCATGCTTGCTTCTTGGAAAATGAAATCTTTCCACCATATTAGGATCTATATAACTATGACTATGCAAGATACCAGATATATAAAATATGCAGAACTGAAACGAAATGCTAGAAATAACAGAATGACAATAAAATATCCAGCATAATCTTCACAATACACAGAAATGATATACGAAATAGCAACAGAAATAGCACTTGAACAGAAATAGCACTTGATTCAGATAGCAATGTTCACAGGCCTCTTCGAGGGGGCAACCTCCAATCGAGC
>ML804839.1:142442-154009 GCA_009831015.1 Picea engelmannii | reverse complement strand
GAGCGTGAAAGGCCACAAGATCGCTCGGTAATCTTTTCATGTTTAGAGGGTCTGAAAAGGGCTTAAAAGGAGACCCGTTTAAGGAATGTTCTTTTGGACCAATGTAACGAGTGTGAATAAACAAGGTCACTCGACAATCTTTTCATCTTTAAGGAATCTGAAAAGGGCTTAAAGAAGACTCCATAATGGTTACTTTTCTCAGTTGATTCGGACGAGATCGAAAATCATAAATGCAGTCTCGCCAGATGTTTCTTTCGGATCTCAAAGAGAGCTTGAAAAACAACAAAGTTAGCTCATGATCGACACTTTGTGGGTCGATGCCTGGCATCTCCTCGGGGGAGCTGTATGCTCCGACGAAAACATTGTCTATGATGCCAGGGGTTTTGGAGATATTGATAGGTATCGTTTCACCAACGATTTCCATATTACCCTCAGCATAGATCTTGTGTGTAGCTAAGGGATTAGTATGACAAGACCTATCTCCAGTCATAGTCACGGTGAATTCTCCTGCTTTGATTCAGCTTAACTTTGGGAGGAAATATGATATGTGATGAAGATCTTCCCAAGGTTTGTTCGGACTAGTCATTGCTTCAATTACTGCCTCGTCAGAGGGAAAGACTAAGTCTAACGAATCGATGTTGGCGAGAGAACCCTGAGCCCAAATAGGCTCTAGCAGTGGATCTAACTCTTGTGCAGGAGTTGGATCAATGTTAACTGAAGCTTGTTGGACTAAAGAGTATGCTACTTCAACAGCCGACAAGGGCATGGACATGTCGGAGTGCCCTGTCTCATCCATCGTGGCTGATGGGGAAGGAAGAATCCACGGATCCTCAAAGTAAGTCATGTGGAACGACGAAACGTGAAAAATCTCAGCCTTGTGGTGATTCGATATAAACTTGACATCGTCATGAGGAGGTGGGTAATCGAAGGTACCCATCAAGGATGGGCACAAACCAACTCCTACATTAACGACACCGGGTTGAGGATTATCTATCATGGGGACCGTGGATGCCCCCAAAGCTGGGTCAGGTCTAGAGAAGGACAATTGATCGATGGTCACTATCCGACCTTTGTGTGGAAACAACAAGACTCAAAAAACTGTAGCAACCACCGCTTGCATAGCATAAGTCCAACTACGACCTAACAAGAGATTATAGTCGAGGGGAGCATCGACTACCTCTACCTCGACACACACAGTCTTCCCTCCTAACTGCACAGGGAAAGAAGGAATGATGCCATGTGGTCGAAAAGAACGACTGTCAAATGCAGTGAGGAGAGTAGGTGATGGAGACAATTTGGGCTGACCAATGGCTTTCCAGCATGCTAACAACATAACGCAAGTCGAAGCACCCTCGTTGACCACTGTGCGGAATATGTTCCGTGTAAAAATTTTCATGGGATGAGCCACTACTATATGAAACGCAACGTGGTAAGGCAGACGAGGTTTTAAGTCGGTCGTATCTAACATGATGGTACCCGGGTTACAAGTCTCCGTAGAGCCTAAAGCAGTCAACAAGGCTTTTCTCTGAGCAGGGCAACTTTGGAGGACCTCCAAAGCGGACATAGCACAAGGGGTTTGGGATAAATCTTCCACCACAGAGTAATTATGGGCAGCCCTTGCATTTGGATTGTGAGAAGATTTCTTAAACGCACCTTTTGGAATGTGTGTCATCGTTTCTCCCAACGTCTTCTCAATCTGTAGAGGAAGAGATGGGAGTTCGGCTTCTTTTCCCTTCTCAGAGGCTCTTGGTTTACTATAGTCATGTGCTCTAGTCGTTATTAAAGCATCACCCCTAACCATATATACATTCACGGAAGAGGAATTATTTGGGGGAGGGCAGGTTTCCTAGCTTCCCCCTTTGACACTTGTAGAGGCTTGAGTTAAATTTTGCCCATGCTGAAAGGGATTAGTCAACATGGCTTGTTGTTGTTGTGTGACAAACTTTTGGGCCTCTGCAAGTCGAGGACACAGATGGGTTGGGCGGTCTTCTGCACACAATTTGCATGGATACCTTGCCTTCCGTTTTTCCGTGGTGCCCTCACCAGCATTATCAGAGGGTTTTTTCTCCCCCTTACCCTTCTTTCGTTGTTTTTTCTTCCCTTTGGGCTGTTGGTTGGCCTTTGGGTTAGTCGTTTGCACAGAGTGTACTTCCGACGTTTGGGTAGGAGGAGCAGCCAAAGCAGTAGTCTGGATGGCCATTGAGTGTTGTATAGATAACTGTTGCAATTGTTTTGACAATTTCTCAGTGGGCTTGGTTTGTGCCGAACCAACAATACCATCGGCATGTGGTCCGGCTCTCTGTCTATTTTTATCCAGTATTGATTGTGGTGCATTCAGTAGGATGTTGTATAACAAACCATACTGAGAATAGATAAGCTCAAACTGTTGAGCCCTCATGATGGCATCTTCTTCGAAGAAAACCCCAGAAGTTGCGACGTATTTGGATAATTGTGGGACTAAAGACTTAAGGAACCACTCTAGCAGGAATGTTGGTGGGACTGGTACTTTGATTAGACTCTTTCGGCGTCTCCACTCTTGAATATGATCAGAGATATGGTCTGTTGTCATCTGTTCGAAATTGGCTAGCAACTCTGTGCCGGCATCGTATCTCATAGGTAACTAGAAATGGTTAAGGAAAGTCATCGCCAGTTTGCCAAAATAAGAGTATCGTGAGCGATCAAGCTCTATGTACCATTTCGTGGCACTCCCAATAAGAGTGCGTTGAAACAATCGCAACTGGACGGAGTCATCTTTTAATGAGTTAGATGAACACCAGAGATGGAAAGTAGTCACGTGATCACCTGGATCTTCGTTAGGCTTGGCCTCGAACTTTGGAATGTCCAAAGGAAACTTCATTGGCATAGGAGGCCAACGCGGATCGTGATAGATAGGATCATTTAACAACCGTGTCAAATATGGCAAGTGTAATGTCGTCGGAAATGGTAGTTTGGGTTTCTGTTGATAGCCTGGGAAAAAGGGTCCTGGAGTTTGACTGGCACCAGGTTGCCAGGAAAAGTTGGGTTGTTGGCCCGGATTCTGGTAGAAACCATGGCCCTGACCAGGATAAGGATTTTGCATCTGTGGAGACATCATTGGCTGATTCCCCATAAAGGACATAGGATGTCGGGCATTCATCATGTTTGATGGAATTTGGGAAGGATTACTCCATGCCGATCCTGTTGGGATAGGCATAGAAGTCTGTCTGGGGTTCCATTGATTGTGGAAATAATTACCCCAAAACGACATTCTAGATGAGGGAACGGATCCTTGTCCTGAGTTCCAAGGTCCTGGTATATGTGCCCCCGGCGTAGGAATAGTACCCTGCGCCGGAGTAGACTATCCAAATATGGGAGTGCCCCCAGATGGGAAAGCAATGGATGTGAAAGTGTTGTTACCAAACGTCCCGTTCCAAACAAACTGTGACGAACCTACCGGCAAAGTTTGCGCAGGTGTTCCTTGACTCCCGGCTCCAAATGAACTTGTGTGTGCAGGCTGCCTGGCAGACTGCTGATGCAGACCACCAAGCGAAGGGGACGAAGGAGAGATATGATCTCCAGTGTAAGGAAAAGCATTGAAAGGGACAGGAATGCCCCCAAGTTGACCTTACAGAGGAGTGTTAGAGCTCCCTGCCCCCAGACCCAAAGTCTGTAAAGTGGAGTAAGTGAGTGCAGGACTGGTACCCGAACTAGGCATACCATATGAGAACGGAGAGCCTATCGCACTAAATGTGAAGGGATTTGTGGCCGCCGCGATAGATGGGGTTGGTCCACTGTGCGACGTAGTTGCGGTCGAGACCGTAGTGGCTTGGGCCGACGACGGCAAGTTAGGAGATGCTTCTCCTATGGTAGAAACGGTGGTGGGAAGGGAAGAAATCCCAGAAGAAGTAACAGAATTTGGTTCCGTAACTGTGTGAAGCACTGACAGGCGTTCGTAAAATTGAATTGGCACAATAACTTACGGCCAAGTATCAGTGGTTGGGGTTTCAACCAAACCAAGATTGGCGGTTGATTCCTCCAGGAGTTTTTCGGGCTCAATGGTTTGTAACCCGGTTGCTTCGAAAGACCCTTGTTGGTCTAGCTTCTGCCTCAATGGTGGCGAGGGTGGCTCCAGTATAATCGACGGCAGGCCCAAAAGCCTTCGTGATCGGCGGAGCTCTGAATCCTCCATTGTGTGAGAAGATCCACGACACGCTAAGGTATTCTACACGTTCAAACAGTAACACACACTAAAAAGAAGCCCCTAAGAGGTAAAACAAGCAATCACTAACTATTTCGAAGAACAGTTACAACAACCAACACTAGAGAAACTTACCGGTGCAAGTGCAACTCAAAAACGGAAGCACCCTCCGGGTATACTCTGCAAAGTGTGCCTCGATGTCTATCCTAGATACCACGGTATACCCCCGCAGTCACCTATGTATGTCTCTAGAAAAGATTGGCAACTAGTTTACCAACATGTGAACAGTCAGCAGGCGAGTACAGTCGATAGTCGGGTAGACCACAATGAGCAAGGTATCAAGCCCGAAACCTGTCAAGGGTATTGAGAGAAAATGTTCTGGAAGACAACTGAGGACCTCGAACGGATTCGAGACCCACGAAGCCCCGTGGCAAATGCAAACTACGGAATCCCTCAACAAATCCTCGATATGTGTTCTCCACTACGCTTGGTCCGGCTTTGGAGGGGTTATCTTTGCTACCTTTCCTTACACGACCTCATGTTTATCCCCTGTGTTAGAGGGGGGTCCCATATAACTTCCATGTAACTGGACTTCTACACTCCCTATCACAGACTCCAATGTTTGTTTTTGGGTGGCCTTGGAGAATTTACTCTCCAACATGTTCCAAGGCCCTAGTCTTGAGCTAGTGTATGAACCTTACAAACAAAAAAGTCTAATAGATTTTAATTAGCGTTGCTTTTATGGGATTTTTTACGTCACAAGGTATGAAGGTGAAACTGATGGTGTGTAAAAACTCAAAGCAAAATGAATAAGAAATGCTTGGAAACAAAAACTTTTACAAAAAATGCAAAAATCAACAACTTTTTGCAAAGAAAGACTTCTTTTCTTTTCAATTTTTCTAAGATTTCATGCAGCAAACATAAAGGAATTTCGCTCGACTACGAGCTACTTATGCTCTAAATGCACTGCAAAAACTTATGAACAAAAAGACTTCTTCCTAGCTATTGTTGCAACAACACAATCTTCAAACAAAGAAGCAAATGAAACAGAGATATTTTTTTTATTTAAGTGCTAAATGAAGCAACAAAGGGAAAATGTCGACAAGCACAAAACCAAGAAAACAAAATAAAATTCTGGCTTAAAGCACAGATCGCAAAGAACCAGAGCAAAGACACACAATGGCGATCAAGAAATCACCGACTCTTACGCTTGTCTAAAAACCATAAAACAAAATCTTTCTTTTTTATCTTTTTTATCAACAATCAACTAAGAAAAAAAAAAAAAAAAAAAACANAAAAAAAAAAAAAAAAAAAAAAACAGGCTAAGGGTAAGAGGCCCTAATCTACTGACTATGCAACCCTAGACTCACACCCCTGAGAGGAACACTTCTCACCACAGGAGGGGATGACTGCCCCATCCTGGCTGAAAAGCACCCAGTCAAACCCGCTATTGTAACTGAAACAGCACGCGTGCTGAGCTATAACAGCGCGTGGCTACCCGCGGGCTGCACTTGCACAGGCCGCGTGTATGTATGAACTCCAAGACAAAACTAAACACAGGCAGCCCAGACCTGGAAAAGGCCTCTGGTATAGACAACCAGGGTCTCTTGAAGGCTTGGATGCTTCTTTTTCAACAGAAAAGAAAAATAATTGCAGAAAATAACAAACGCAATAAAGCAAACTGAGACAAGACAGTGAACCAGCAAGACCCAGAAAGGATCCAGAAAGCCCCCTGAGAATGTAAAATTCTGACAGGGAAGAGGGGACTGCCTCTTAAGCTCTCTGACTTCTACACGCTACTGAAACCTCTACAGCTAGCATTCAAACATGGGCTATAGAAGGTTAGAGTGCAGGTTACATGCGTGCAGGCCTTCTGCAGGTCGCGTGTACCTCTGTGTGTCTCGATAATTATCGTCAAGCAACATTCAAGGAAAAACTGGTATAAAGAACCAAGTTCCCTGCTAACTCTGACCTAACAGAAAACAGACAAACAAAGAAACAGGAAATCCAATCCTTTAAAATACCCAAAAAACCTCAACTAAATCCGGAACACCCTAAAGAGTAATTCCCCAGTAAAGTTGCCAATTCTGTTGTTGGGAAATAATACCCTACGAACTAGCAAGCTAGGGTTAGACTTGCATGCAGATCATGACCTTAAAGAAATCACTTTCAACCTATCACCCCAAAACTCAAAACCCCTTTTTCACAGACAAGCATGGAAAGGACCTACTAACCTTTTTACTGATGTTTGGTGTAGATCCTCCGTTGCGCTTTTTTCCGCTTGCCTACGCTGCTCCTTCCAAAGACAATCCTGGAATCGAGACAAAACACTACGCATGCATTCTATTTTTCTATTTGAGGGTTAGAGATTAAGCATAAATCGAATAAATCATGTGTGACTCATGCATTGGGACAGGAAAAGTATTATTTTATTAATCTCAAGATGAATCAACTTACAATAATGATAGAGATCGGCCACCATTCCTTGATCCTGATCCTGGGTTCCTCCTCTTCTTTGTCCTCCAACTGCTTTGCTTGAATTATTCTTAGGCTTGAGGAAAGGCTAAAGGGTTGGGACAAATGGATTCGGCAATTGGGCAGAGTTTCTTTGATATCTTTTTCCTCTTCCAAATAGTACCCCTACCCCTTCTTTTATAGGCTAGAAGGAGCTAGGGTTTTGGACGAACTCTCGGCCATGCATGGCTGGGAGTTTCAATTAACTGACCCATATCTTTTTGTCCCGTCGGAAACTTTCTTTTTTTTGTTCTTTGTTAGGTAAACGTGGGTTGTAGTAGGCCTGCCAGCGTTCCAACGCGTGCAGTAGTAGGCCTGCCAGCATTCCAATGCGTGCAGTAGTGAGTTAGGGCGCATTTGACTTAACTCAAAAGGATTTTCAAAGAGGTTTCTCAGCAAATGTTTTGGCAATGAAGGGATATGAGTTGGCCTGATTCCAGGTAAGCATGTGCGGTGCAATTTAGGGTTATAACAGCTGGTGAATGGGAAGAATGGGAAAAATGGACTAATTTCCCCCACATATATCTGCATGCGCTCTTGATGGCACATGGCTCTTACGGAGCTAATTTCTCTGCACTTGGTATTCATTCTCTTTCCCATAAGAACTTAGGATAAAATAATTATCCTCACCATAGTATTTAGGAATAATATTATAATATTCCCTTGGAAATAATACCTCTAGCTTATCCCCTTCCTAATGGAGTTTAGTCCCCCATACTATTTTATCGTGGTTGGTCTACATGCATCGATATATTATATTAATTATATGAGTTCTTACATATAAAAAAATAATCTCATTGGCCTTTATCATCTAGGCTCTTTGACCTAATCATCACATAAGCCTTCTAGCTTATAGTAATCTGGCTCACCAGCCTATAAAACATATTTACAATTTCAACTAGGGATCAGTCTTGGGGGTGTTACACCTTATTTAGAACCAGATTCCATTTCAAACACCATAACTACTTCCACTCCTGCTCAAACCTATGAGGTGAATGCATTCCAATCCACTTCATCTTAGGAACACAGAGGTAAGAAGAAAAACAAGGGTAAATCCAAGAAACCTTCTAATGAGAAGGATAATCCAAAGACTGTTGATACTTAACCGAATAGGAAGGATAATTTTACTTGCATGATTTGTGAGGAAGAACACTACATGAAATACTACCCTCATTGTGAGGCTATCACTAAATTTTTGAAGGGTACTTCCCAACCATTTCAACAACAAAATATGGTTGCACAAAATCATGTGCCTCCGCAAGAGGGCAATGAAGGTCATTCCCACCATGGGGATGCTTCCACAAGCGTCTCTCAGGTGTACATGTTTAAGATGGTTAATTTCACGACTCGATCAAATACTTATGACACTCCTCCAGGTGATGAGGGTAAAGGAAAGTTTGTCGATTATCCCTCCCATACACTCCTCTTCCATCTTCCAATCCTCTTCATATTGAGAAGAAAATTTATGACACAGTGTTGTGCATGCTCAAGAGCATAATTTGAAAAGTGACATTTAATTCCAATGCTCGATCTTCCCAAAACTACAATATCGTTGAAGATTCGGTACAAGTGCCTTGCTATGTCAACCCTCCAAGTTATACATAACTATCCAAGTCAACGTATAACCCTGTCGTCATCCATTAGAGCCACAGATCCGGAAGAGGCAAACCTAATTATGTTTAATATGGATTATTTTAAGGAGGGACTCTCCCACCACTTAGCATTCCAAAATCAAATTTTGGTTGGTGGAAAGAACATCCATCACATTGTTTTGGATGAGGGAGCCTCCACCTATGTCATGTCTTTTTCTTGTTGGAGAGCCCTTGGTTCTCCTAAATTTAACCAGTCTCCTACCACCTTGAAAGCATTTGATGGATGTGGTTTCCAAACTCATAGACTCTTGCAATCTTTCACTGCGACATTGAAGGGTAAAATTGTTTCAGTCGATATTGAAGTGGTTGATGCGCCCCTGGATTACAATTTGTTACTTGGTCATAGTTGGTTCTATGCAATGATTGCAGTCACATCTACAGTATTCCATATCTTATGATTTTCCCATCAAGGAAAAATTATCATTGTTGACCAAATTGACTATACAACCCTATATCTCCACAATGTTGCAACGAATAATGTCCCTTTTTTAGGATAGTCTAGTTTTGAGAGTGTAGGAGTAAGTCTCCTTAAGGATTCATCGCTCATGGGGGTTTTTCCTTTACCCACTCCTCCCACCCTGTAGGTTTCCACGTTAAATATGATTTCGAATCAAGTGCGACAACCCCTATAATCATCTGATCCTTTGGTTGTACCCAGTCTTGACAAGCATAGTTCATTGTATCTGTCAAGATCATTAAAAAATGAAATACACCTCCCTCCATCTAAACCGAGTATCACTCTGGATCGAGTACTTGAACCTTCTTTTCCTCTGCCCAGTGAAAATATTCCTATTAGTAACCAGACGCCTAAAGGAGGAAAGAAGAAGAGTTTTTGGAGAGAACGATGCTTTTGGGGAAGGTCTCCAGCCTCTGGACATCATGCTAGAACCAAGCCACTAGATTCTACCAAAGAAATTAGGGGAAAAATACCTCTAGAGAGACACGCTTCTAGGAGTGATCCTCGCTTGGGGGTAATTCCCATCATAACATAGTAGTCTATTCTGGAACGAGCTTAGTCTTTGTTCTTTCTTGTGCTCATAAATACATGAGAATAGGTTATTGAGCTTAGTCTTTTTTCTTTCTCATCCTCGTTAAAACATGAGAATAGGTTACTGAGTATACTTTTATCTCTTTTTCAGACTCGTAAAATCTATATGCAAAATGAACTCTTTGGAGTCTCCTTTAATCTCTTTCAAGACTCCCTAAACATGAAAAGATTGTCCAGTGAGCTTGCTTCTTTTCACACTTGTTAAAAGGTTTGAAAGGGTGTCTTTCTAGTGGTAGTTTATCTCTTTTTTGGCCTTGGTGGACTAATTATGAAAAATAAACAATCTTGTCAAGCATGACTAGAAGAGTTCTCCCCTATATTGTTTTACGCATTTTTTGTCTTGGGAGACTAAATTTACGAAAAAGTCATCCATGGAGACGTTTTTAAGTTCTTTTTAAACTCTCTAAATGTGAAAAACCACCGAGTTTACCTTTTTTGGGCTCGTAAAACTATGCATCGAAAAACCTATGCGAGTCTAATCTTCAGGACCCATATAGGACTGAACCCCTCCTTCCCCATGTTCATTAAACATATGTCGAGGGACTCATCTGAAGGATGATCTATACTAAGCATATGTTATATTCCTCAAGCTCATTAAAAAATAAAGAGGTACTCATCTATCTGGATGGGGGAAAAATGTAAATTCTAACCTTGTACAATGTCTACTGTAAACAAATATTCAGAAAAGAACAAAAAAGATACAATGGAAAATACAAACATTACATAGATATTTTTCCCCTGGAAACCCAAACTGGGAAAACTAGCATATATTATATTCATTCATTGTGTTACATTGTTTACAATACAATATACATATAGGATCCAACGGCATCCAAAACCCTAACCCAATGACCTGGATTAGTCCAAAACCCTAATTCCTTAACCAAAAATAGAAAACCATCGACAAAAACCATGTGCCGAAAAAACCACCTAAATAAATGACACGCTTCTCGAGGCAGAATTTTTTTTTCCAGGGGCACTGCCCATGGACCCCCGCATGGGGGGCTTCACCCCTTTGCACCCCCTGAGGGGGGATTATCAACCCCCCTACGCGCCCGACGTATACGCTCAGACACTACTACTCGTGCAAAGAATTTAACACATACCCAACATTCTCCCACTTGTTGTTTTCTTTGCATACAGGGGATTACAAGGTTACATAGTAAAAAATCTAGGGCAACAATGCCCATGGATCCTCTACACCAAGAGAACTTCTCAGTGCTCACAGATTTTGTTAATGAGTTTGCAACATTCTTCAAAGTGTCCACTTTCATTAGTGATACTTTATTTTCTTCAATCATGTCTCTCGCAAAGTGATATTGAACATCAATGCGCTTTGTCTTTGAACGATAAGCAGGGTTCTTCACCAGAAAAATCGCACTCTGACTGTCACACTCTATCCTTACAACTTGTTTTACCAACCCAATACCTGAACACAATCTTTGTAACCATACTTCTTCCTTACTTGCATGAGTGGCTACCATGTATTCATATTCTGTAGTCGAAAGTGCCACTACAGCCTGTCTTTTGCTCATCCAACTTATTTATCCTCCAAACAGGTTAAACACATACCAGCTTGTAGATCTCCTACGATCCAAATCTCTATCCCAGTCTGCATCCACAAAGCCATGTATATCAACCACTCTATCCAATCCCGGTCTTTCTTCGTAGCACAATCCATAGCTAGCAGTTCCACGCAAATACCTGAAAACCCTTTTTACCGTTGTCCAATGCTCCTTCCCTGGTTTTGACATATACCTGCTCAAAACTCTCACTACATGTGCAATGTTCAGTCTAGTACAGACCATTGCATACATCAAACTACCAACTGCACTCGTATATGGAACATGAGACATGTCCTCCTCTTCTTCATGTGTCTTGGGACACTGATCCGCAGATAACTTTACACCAATAGGAATAGGAACCTTGACCGGCTCACATTCCTGCATATTAAACCTCTACAATATTGTCTCGACATATTTTCTTTGATTTAACCAAAGTTTCCTCTTTTTTCGATCTCTTTTAATTTCCATGCCCAAAATTAAATTTGAAGCACCAAGATCCTTCATGTCGAATTTAGAGGACAATTGAGTTTTCACATCCTGGATAATCTCCTTGTTGTTTCCTATCAGCAACATGTCATCCACATACAAGACCAAATAAATCAAATGATCAC
>ML804839.1:127388-142392 GCA_009831015.1 Picea engelmannii | reverse complement strand
ATCTATGAGTCTCAACTTGACCCTTACTCTTCCTATGATTCTGGTTGTTGAATCATTACCTAAGAAAACATTACCTCCATCATACTTTTCATATTCGCAGAACCACTCCCTGTGGGGAGTCATATGAAAGGATGCACCAGAGTTAATCAACCATGCCTCATGATCTACATGTGTGCTTGAAGAGGCCAAGTACACATCCCCTCCTTCTTCCTTGGAGGTCTTTTCTTCTGTAGAAGAAGATTATTCATATCCCTTATTTTTCTCAACTTTGGATCTACACTGCTTCTTGTAGTGCCCTTCTTTTCCACACCTCCAACATACCCTTACAAACTTTCCATGAAATTTAGATCTACCCTTAGACTTAGATCTCCCACTTGAGAAATTAGATCTATTTCTTTCCTGGGAATGTCCTCTTGCAAA
This sequence comes from Picea engelmannii, assembly GCA_009831015.1. Taxonomy (NCBI): domain Eukaryota; kingdom Viridiplantae; phylum Streptophyta; class Pinopsida; order Pinales; family Pinaceae; genus Picea; species Picea engelmannii. The sequence continues at coordinate 141,972 of ML804839.1, read as the reverse complement.
TAATGTGTCTGTGCTATGTCCTTCCATATTCTTTCATCTCATCTCCTCTGAAAACAAGGATGAGACCACTTCTTCAAACTTCAAAGAAGTTGTATTACTACCTATGGCCACAACCAGACTATCCCACGAGTCTGGTAAAGAACACAATAAACCGATACATTTATCTTCATCTAAAATTTTAATCTCAACAAATACTAACTGACATACCATAGTATTGAAGGCGTTCAAATGCTCTGCCACCGAGTTTCCATCTCTCATCCTCAAGTTATACAACTTCTTTCTCAGGAATAGTTTATTTACCAGGGACTTAGACTGATAAAACTTCCCCAACTTTTCCCATAAATCCTTGGTTGTAGCTTCCTCTGACACATTCAGTAATACTAAATTGGAGAGACATAGTCAGATTGTGCTCTTTTCCTTCCGATCCATCTTTTTCCAATCATCTGCAGAAGTTCTTGTAGGTGCAATACCTGGATCAACCGCAATCCATTGATCTTTGTCCACCAAAAGATCTTCCATCGTGAGCTTCGACAGCTCAAATATTTTCCCATTAAAATTCTCGATCTCCATCTTCGAGTTGCTTGCCATTTCTTTTCACATGAAAAACAATACCGCAGATCTCCCACTGTAACAAGGATTATCACAGTCCCGAGCCAAAACCTTGACCACAAAGGCGTCCCCCTGAAGCCAATAAATCTCTGAAACCAAATGTAAATTATAACCTTATACAATGTCTACTATAAACAGATATACAGAAAAGAACAGAAAATATACAATGGAAAATACAAACATTACACAGAGATTTTTCCCCTGGAAACCCAAACCGGGAAAACCAACATATATTATATTCATTCATTGTGTTACATTGTTTACAATACAATATAAATATAGAATCCAGCAGCATCCAAAACCCTAACCCAATGACCTGGATTAGTCTAAAACCCTAATTCCTTAACCGGAAATAGAAAACCATTGGCAAAAAACATGTGCCGAAGAAACCACCTAAATACAAGACACATTTCCTGAGGTAGGTGTCACATTTCCCGAGGCAGAATTTTTTTTTCCGGGGGCACTATCCCTAGACTCCCGCGCAGGGGGCTCCACACACCTGCAACCCCCTGCATGCCCGATGCATACGCTCAAACACTACTACTCGTGCAAATAATATAACACATACCCAACAAAAAATTAAAGTAAATGGGTCAAGCTTTTTGGAATTCTTTATGGCAGCTATTGTCACCCTTGAACATGGAACCTGTTTGCATCTCATCTTACAATTGGGTAATCTACTTGTCTCTGAGTCATACCAATTCCATGTGTCTTTATACTTTTTTGTTCCAGTTGAAAAGTGCTCTTATATCTGTCACATTCTATTCTTGGTACTCATCGAGTCAATGCTACCAAGTCAATTGTCGTGCCTCATCATGTTCAAGGGAAAGTTCACTTCAAACCATCCATCTACAATATTACAAGTTTTCATTTATTGTGTCAGCCCATACTCATTCAATTCACCATCTTACATCACTTTATTGTGTCTCTTTTGTGTCGATGATGGGGGATATATCAAAGCCCTCCTTCGACGAGTATTTTCCTATCAACTTTAGCACATCATCTAGGAATTATACTTAGAAAACAATTAGTACCTTGGGACCTGCATACCTCAATGGCAAGCCTCCTCACCTCCAACAATAGCCTTACATCATTGACCTATGATCGGATGTTTCCATGAATGTTTGACCTCAACTTATTTATTCACATTTGTTGGAATGCACTAGGGTACCTTGGGAGTCATATTCATCATTGGTGATTTTCGTCAAATTTGTTAATGGTATACATCAATTACCATTAATCAAGTGGTTTCTACCATGTTTGACATCAAGTCATATATTCACATGGATAGATTTGTACCACGTCAGGATCAGGATGTAGACCCTGGGTTGGGAACTCACTCTATTTATCTGCTTTTCCCAAGATGCGATGGAGATCATTTGAGCATGTAAAATATTTCAGTACAATCATCATGCTGGCAAACTTACTCATATATATACTATCACATAGATCCACATTGTATTGATCTGTGGCTATGTTTTGTCATCTCGTAGCTCCACTATGTATTTTATGTGGCTGCGATCAATTCATGTCATGGAGGTATGGATCCAAATTGTATATTTGGTGTCCATATCCTTAATCAATATTCTCATGGATCTGCAGTGTATTGGTTAGTAGTCATGCTTCGAGTCGTCTCGTATTCCAAGCATAGGTATGTCTGCCTTAGAAATAGAATATATATTAATATTGTTTGATGATTGTTTGCAGCTTCTACGAGGTTTTCCTACTCAAACACCCTTTCATTGAATAATTTTTAAAGTGTTTCGGCCATCATTTTCTCTTCTAAACCTCACACTTTAGGGGGCATCTTTTACACATCAAAATTTCACACTTGAGCTTTGCACCCTAAGCGTCGCAAGTGTTGCAAAGTGACGTATGAACCTTGGTAAATGTCACATGAATTGTCACAAGTGTCGTATGCACCATCCCAAGTGTCACATTCACTTTTTTGAGTGTCACAACCCCTTCACACCATGAAAGACATTTTCCATGACCGCTACGTCATATTGGAGGAAGAAACACATCATTTCAAGGTCAAAACACACCTTTTTCTTTCAAAAATCAACCTTTTTGGGGGCATTTATGAAGGGTGTCTCCCCTTGTCCATGTTGGTGGAGGGCCACTTCATGGAATTCCACCCCCTTGTCATTTTAGGGGAGCACCACTATATAGGATGGTGCCCGGTCTCTCACTCTAGGGGAGCACCAGTCTTCTTAGAGGGAAAAGGGGGATCCTCCACCTTACTCTATGAGCCAGCTCTCTTTGGATGGGGTTGGTTATCTTTGACCCCCATGCTATCGCTTCACCTTAGGATCTGATCCAAACCTTAAGGATCCATATCCTCAACCATATCATTCTTTTTCTCATGGTGGTTGTGCCTCTCAAAGGATATAAATTGGAGGCATTTCCAAGGTGAAGGGGGAAACAATAGAGGTATCAAACCTTTGATTCTGGAGGAAGCATCAACATTTTAATGTCAAGATTCATGCAAAGGATGCATGAGGATATATTGGAGAATTTTTTCATTGTCAATCATGCTTTGTATGTTCCTTCTTTGGATTTCCAATTAATATCAACTTGGCCTATTCCCTTCATGTTCATGTTTTCTACATTTTCTTGTCTATTGTTGTTTTAGTCTTCATAGATATATTTTATTTGTCTAATAATTTAGAGTAGAAAGAAGAGTTCCTTTGCTAGTCTTTGCAGGGTTCCATTTGTGTTGAGGAGCTTGGATATCAAGCCTACATATTGGAGCAGCGAGGACGAACATCACAACAAGGTGCGCACCATTCTTCTTCTCTCTCTTGCTTGATTGATTCAGTTAGATCTATAGGGAAAGTAGTAACCACTTGTTCTCTTCTATATTTGGACCAAAGATAGGGGTATTGGTCCAAAGGGGAGCTTATCCTTTATATAGGGTAAGATATCTCACAACACACATGCGCATTTTTTCCATAGTACAAGCATATCTTCTTCTTTCGACTTCCACGGGATGCATATGTCTGTCCCTTAGGTTCTTGGTCATGGTATGCATGTTTCTATGTAGAGGTATCAAACCATACTCTATCCCTGTGATCCATCTTTACCTTTCCCTTGAGCAAGTGACCTTGATGTTTACCACCAAGCTTGCCTTCTTAAAGTAGGTTGTTCTGATCAATAATCAAAAGAACACATAAATCTTCAAAAGTGTAATAATTATCATCTTCCTTGTGTGTTTTTCAGTTGGTGTAGAAAGTCGACATGAACACATTGAATGGTGTTCCCAAATTCATCAGGACCATCTCGGTGAGTTTTCCATCCTTCTTCTGATAGTTCTTTCCACATTTTCCCAATTTCAACTGGAGTTCCTTGACATGTGCCAAACAGTCCTCCATTCTCTCAAAGGAATGATGATCAAGAAAGATTAACTATTTCTCCAAATGCATGATGTGGTTCTTGTCGACTCGGTTGAACAAAAACTTTGTATTCTTCCATAATTGATGCAGATAGTCGATTCTATTGATATGAAACTAAATCCCCCCTGAGATATAGGTCATGATAACCCCTACAACCTCATACTTCTTACCATAAACAACAAACTTTTCTTGATTGTTTGTTGGATATGGAATCACAACCTTTATATACTACTACAATCCTTTCCTCTTAAATAGGGTTTCCATATCTAGTTCCCATATTGCATAATTTGATCTATTTAGAGAAATAGGATCAATCTTCAAAGACATCTTCAATATCTAGACAAAAAACTAATCTATTTCAATAAGTTCCAATCAACAAACCACCAGCCTAGAGTCAATCACACAATAGATCTAAATCAACAAGGTTTTCATATAACAAGTGGAGGTTTTAACCATCAACTCTAATACAATTTTTGGGAACAGGGTGGAACATGAAATGAAAAAAAATAAAGTATTGTAGATAATCGAAGAAGAACAAAAAATTTCGAAGAAGGGTGGTGGTGTCTAAAGACATTGTTACAACACTTAAGTAGAGTGCAATGTGATCAGAACATCATAGTGCGTCTTGCACATGTTGATCTGCATGATCTGTTGTACAAATTGCATGATGTAATGACCCAAGGGGTTTGCTATTTATAGCTTCAAGATCTAACCAACTTCCACAAAATATGGAAGATCTTGTCCACATGTAACCATTGGTTGTTAGAGTTGACTCCACCAAATACTCATTTTTGAGTCGACTCAAAGAGGATGCTCGACCCGACCATATACATATCTAATTCACAATCGATTATTTTTATGGTCAATCCATAGCCTGACTATCTTCAATTGTTGGTCGGTTTTCCAAATGATATGTACATTGACTACTCAACCGATTGATGTAGTGTATTGATCGATTGCCTGACTGAATGTATGCAGGTATAGTTCGACCTATCGACCGAATGAACCCAGGAGATGTTTGATGAACCTTCAATGCTTGATGTTCCAATAGGAATAATGGTAGGGATGATAGCCACATGCTATGAAATTTATGAAATTTATTAGAATGGTGCCAACTATTGGATACCAAAACAATATTTTCTTCACATTGAATTCTTCTCAGAGATTGAATAATAATTTAGGAGTATCCTTCCACTATAATATTAATAAATATATGTTGTAAATTGCAGGCCTTTCACCAGACCATAGAACTCCACTAAATTGTTTGTGGTTTTTCCCATACGTGAAGAAAATATGAGAATAATATTACTGGAATCATTTTTAAAGATTTATATTGTCCTTGTTGAACCAATATTACCTTTAGAATCTCCATCAATGTTTAGTTTAATGAAATTTTCTAGTGGCCTTGACCATATCTTAGGATAAATCAATTTGGTTTTGGTTTTGGGCAAGACAGAGGCAAGATAATTCTACTTGAACTGCCAATTGAAGAAGATGTTTTTTTAATTACCTTGTAGTTGATCAATTCCCTCTAGCCATGGGAAGGAGGAAACTTATTCTTGAATGCTTTCTTGAATATCAAGCTAGATGTCTTCCCTTTTCTGATGGAGTTGTTTGAAAAACCTTCGATTACATTCCTTCGACACCATCCACAACAAAAAATATTCCCCATGATCAATCATAATGTTTAAAGAGAGTAGGTCCCTAATCCCATAACATGTTAATTTCTAGACACCCATTGAACAAGTGTCCAGTTGTTTCCTCTCTAGATCTACACATATGACATATTGAGGGTCCTTCTAACCCAGTCTTGAGAATTATATCCCATGTAATTTTTTTTAACCTATCAAAAACCAAATAAAGGACGAGATCTTTGCGCAAATTTCCAGGTTCCAAATATTTTTCTAGATTCTTACTTTCTGCAGTAGATTGTGTTTAGGTTCAATGTTGTAGGCCTATTTGACTATGAAGTTCCCATTTCCTTAGGAAACCCATTTGAGGATATATGCTTCTGTATCTTTACAAATTCACCTATCTTTAAGGTGGTTATCCAAAATTCTCCTTGCTTCTCTAGATACTCCCTCAAGCTAAGCTTCACTTGATATTCATGTACAAAAATCCCCTTACTATTTTTCACTAGTGTTCAACCAATACTAGTTGACAGGTTTCCATCCTTGGTCCATAAGAGAGGATTGCGCCTCCCATAGATTTGGTTTCTCTCCCATTCTAGGCTCCTATTTCTAGGAGTCATCCTGGAAGAGAGTGGATGTGCCAGCCTTAATTTCCCATAAATAGTGGTTTTGGACTATATATCTATTGTTCCAAGAATTGGTTCATATAATTGAACCATGGAAAAAAACTTCCATTCTAATGAGGTTTGTCTTGCAAATATTCTTTGTATTCTTGATTTTCCATATTTTTCACTATAGGTATCCCTTTTCCTTTACCCATTTCCATTGGGTTTTAGTAGCAATGGATTTTCTCATAGTAAAAGGGTATTTTATACCTGGACCTTATGCCCATTTGGGAAGGTAGATGGTATCGCATGCTACCATAGGCCATTTGTATTCCCTAGAGGGACCTCGTAGAGGAAGGATATTTGGAGGGAAAAATGGATTTAAGAATCTTAGTAGGTGCAACCAAAATATAAAAGAGATATAGAAGCATTGAATAAACAACATATTTGATAAGAGTAATGTTTCCAAGGAGGGTTAAAAATCTAAAGGTCTAGTAGTTAATATTGGATTCCAGTTTGTAAAGTAAGTCCTCCCAAGAATAATTCCTTAGGTTGTTGTAAATAAGAGGGGATCCTAAATATTTAGAGGGAAGGGAGCCTTTTTGGAAGCTCGAGATTCTAAGAATGTTGGATTGAACTCTCAAAGGGGTGTTAAAGAAGAAAATCATAGATTTGTTTTGATTTGTTTTTGCACCAAAGGCTAGTATAAAGGTGTCTAGAATGAGTTTAAAGGCCTAGGATTCCATGTTGAAGGAGTCCCAAATAAAAATGTGTCATCAAAGAATTGCAAATGAGAAAGGGGGTTGGTATTAAGAATCAACCTAATACCTTTTAAGAGGCCTCTTAACAGATATAATTTGATACTTCTACATAGATCTTTAATTGCTAGAATGAACAATAAGAGGGAGAGAGGATCACCTTTCCATATGCCTCTAGAGGGGTTGAAAGTGTCTAAAGGGGATCGATTCGATAGAATTGAGAAAAAGGTAGAGGAAATAAATTTTGGAATCCAAAGGATCCAGTCTTAACAAAATTCAAAGGATTTCAAAACCTACTGAAGGAAAGTCCAACTTACTTGATCATAAGATTTTGACATGTCCATCTTTGCAACGCCCCCGGCCATCAACCCACTTATCGGGCAACACTACTACACAGAATAACACTTATATATATAGACACACACACACACACACACACACACACACATTTAGATGAATTTAAATGACTTAACATATTTAACTCAACAATACAAAGTAAACACGGGATTACTGCTAACCTACAGAAGTAATGGAATTAACAGTAATTCATAATTGCAACGAAATACATGATAATATTGCAAGCGTCACAGACATGCATTTTAATTGAAATTAAACACATGCATATACTTATCTTTGAAACAGTAGTATCTCCACCAACCACGTGCAGACCTTCCACAAACTTCCTAGCCTTAGACCATGTTGATCATAACGTTCAGCAGTGGGTCACCACCGAGATGGGACCAAGCTCCACCCAAGGCAAGGGAATCCTAGACTAGGCTTAGGTTACATGAAAACTGCACAGAACCACTGGAAGGATTCTCTCCAGGATCCTTCTTACACCCACTACTCATAGAATCTCATTCCCCACATGCATGTTCCACTCGAGAGTATACATCTTCACAAGCACAATCCATCGGTGCTTCACCTCCCTCTCTGGGTCTCGGCAACAGGAAAGATCAGGAATTCTCAGAGCTCCGTAGCTGGTGTTGGACTCTCTCTGAGAGAAAACCACTTCATAGCAGACTCTCTCACCTAGAGAGAGTTTCTCACAGGCCTGACAACCTGCCTCTTCTACCACAGGCTAACAACCCACTTCTTCAACCCGTTAAATCCCAATTCCTCTAAGGTGAGGATAATAGCAACAAAAACTGGTCAATTCCACTCAGGAAACACAGAAGGCAGCAACCCAAAGACAATTCAGGTATAGGCTCGACTCTGTAAGAGCATATAGGCTGGGCTCACAGAACCCATAGGTGACACAACTCAACCCACGGGTTTTCCACTGGTTTTCAGGGTGTGAGACAAGGAATCCACATAGAGATCGAACACAGACTCAACAATTTCGACAGAGGTGTATCGACCTCTCAAGAAAACATCATAGGCTTCAGGTTTCAGATCTGCATGAGGCATGCCGAGATCAGACACAAAGATCCCTCAGTTCAAACAATGGACGACAGAATGGAGGACGACCCCCATCATAGCTCAATTCTTGAGTTAAATTGCATGCACCTAGGATGACACATGTATCCCATGAAGTTGCATGCACTCCATCAAGCATGCGTTCCCTTGTGCACACATTGGATCTATATGCGTTGCCTCTCTCAGGACTTAGGATACAAACATGTTTGTCCCATAGCTTTAGAATAATAATAAAATATTATTCTCAAGAAATTAAGCCCCTAAGATTAGCCCCTCTTTCCAACCTTTCAGCCCCTTTTCCCTTACCCACCTTGTATAAGCTTAGTCCCCCATCACTCTTTCTTTGTGGTCAGTCTACACGCAGCGGTGTTTATATATTATATTAATGATATGCATAATTACATATACAAAATCAAGCTCCTGACCTTTAACACTTAGGCTCTCCAGCCTAATAAACACTTAATCCCACTAGCTTATATATACTTGGCTCACCAGCCTACAAAACAAGATTTACAATTCATAAACATGATTACAATAGGGTTCGTCCTTGGGGATATTACAATCCCGTCCCCTTATTTTTGCACTGCCCTTAGTGAAAATTTTACACAGCATCAACAAGATTTTCAAAAATCTTCAAAAAGATGCGGATATTCTGCTCGCATAGCATCTTCATGTTCCCAAGTCGTGTCCTCAGGACCGTTCCAGATCCACTGTGCCTTGACAAGCCCTATGGCTTGATTCCAGAGATGTTTTCTTTTCCGGTCCAATATGCGCACAGGATGCACTTGCAGGACACTTTCTTGCTCCACCTGAATCACATTCCAATCAATTACATGATTAGCATTAGGTATATATTTCTTATGCAATGAAACATGAAACACATTGTGTACAGTCATGAATGCAACTAATGCAAGCATATATGCAACTGGCCCAATCCTTTCTAGGATTTCAAATGGCCCACAATATCTTGCTGCCAACTTGGTGCAGTTTCCCAGCTCCAGGGAAATTCTATTGGCTTTCACTTTCAGGAAAACATGATCGCCCATTTTAAACTCTCAGTGGGTTCTATTTTTATCAGCATAACTTTTATGCCTGTCTTGGGTAGCTTTCAAATTCTGCTTAATTTTCAGCATTTTCTCTTCCATTTTCTTGAGAAACTCTGGCCCAACTACTGCCTTATCAGCTGGATTATCCCATCTTACTGGAGTATTTCACTTTCTGCCATAAAGTGCTTCAAATGGGATCATATTCAATGATGCTTGATACCCATTATTGTAGGTGAATGTTACTAAGTGTAGGCAGTCTTCCCATTTATATGGTTTGTCCATCACATACATCCTTAGCATGTCTTATATTACTCGATTCACCCTCTCTGTCTGACCATCAGATTCAGGATGATAAGCAGTGTTGAAATTCAAATTCGTTCTAAATCCCTTGAACAACCCCTTCCATAACTTGGAGGTAAATTTTGGGTCTCGGTTAGACACAATTGTTTGTGGAATTCCTTGCAATTGTGCCACTTCTTTCATAAATATGTTGACAACATTTGTTGCCTTGTGAGTAGTCTTTAATAGAATGAAATGGGAAGCTTTCGTAAGATTTTCCACTACCACCATGATTGAATCATGTTGTTTTCCTATTCTGAGCAATCCTGTGATGAAATCCATTGTCACCACTTCCCACTTCCACTTAGGAATGGGTAAAGGTCGCAACAATCCTCCTGGGTGCCTAAGCTCATCTTTAACCTTCTGGCACTCCATACATATGGTGATGTATTCAAAAATATCTTTCTTCATCCCTGGCCAAAAGTAATGGCTCTTGAATGCTGCCATAATCTTCTGATATCCAGAGTGCCCAACATAAGTCACATTATGCATTTCATTCAAAATCATAAGTTTCAAGTCCTGGACATTAGATATATAAATTTTGTTCTTGTACGGAAGTGTTCCATCAGTTTCCAATTTATAGTTTTCCACTTTCTGTGGCATCTCATATTATTGTAGCTTTTCTACCAGTTCCTTGTACTGCAAACCTATATTTGCAGCTTCAAAAATTCTACCTTTAATATCAGTTCAGTACATGCTAATGACTGTAGCATGTAATTCATGCACTCTCCTGCTGAGTGCATCAACCACTTTTTTTTCCTTTCCTTTGATATGCTTGATATCAAAGTCATACGCGTAGAGAAACTCCAACCACCTACTCTATCTAGCGTTCAAGGTTGGTTGATCAAACAAATACTTCAGACCATTATGGTCTGTCCTCAGTTCAAACCTCCTTCCCATGAGGCAATGCCTTCATTTCTTTAGAGTGTGTACTATGGCTGCCAACTCCAAATCATGAGTTGCATAGTTCCTTTCGTGCTCTTTCAACTTTCTGGATTCATCACAAATTACGAACCCATTTTGACTGAGGACTTCTCCCAGTCCTTCTATGCATGCATCTGTACACACTACAAAGTCTTCACTCGGATCTACAATTCTCAGGATTGGAGCACTGGTTAACAATTGCTTCAATTGTTGGAAGCTTCTCTCACAATCTTCTGTCCACTGAAATTTCTTCTCCTTCCTTTGCAAGGAAGTGATAGGGTGAGTTATCCTCGAGAACCCTGCGATAAACCTTTTGTAATAACCAGCTAGACCCATAAAGAATATGAATCTTTTCACATTCTTTGGCGCTAACCATTCTCTGATGGCCTCAATCTTCTCAGAATCTACAACTATCCCATCATTCGAAATAATATGCCCCAAGTAATGGATCTTCTCCTGATAAAACGAGCACTTGCTCAACTTGGCATACAGTTGGGTCTCTCTTAGCACCTGCAACACCATCCTTAGATGTTGTTCATGATCTTCCTTTGACTTGGAATACACCAGGATGTCATCCAAAAAGACTATGACAAACTTGTCCAGATAGTCCCTAAATACACCATTCATCAGGGACATAAAAACAACAAGTGCGTTCGACAGTCCAAACGACACCACTGTGAACTCATAATGACCATACCTTGTTCTAAAGGTGGTCTTGTTGATGTCTTCATCCTTTATCCTTACCTGGTGATATACTGACCTGAGGTCTATTTTCGAAAATATCTTTGCATCCTTCAACTGATCGAAGAGGTCATCAATCCTCGGTAGAGGATACTTGTTCTTTACAGTTACTTTATTCAATTGTCTGAAATCGATACACAATCTCAGTGTCCCGTACTTCTTATTCATGAACAGGAATGGGGCACCCCAAGGTGACACACTTGGGTGTATGTACCCCTTATTCAGAAGCTCTTCAAGCTGCAATTGCAGTTGTTTTAGCTTTGGCATACTCATTCTGTAAGGAGCTTTTGACACTGGAGCTGCTCCAGGCATCAAGTTTACAGAGAATTCAATATATCTTTCCAAAGGTAGTCCGGGTACCTCCTAAAATACATCTTCAAACTCTTTTAGTACCGCATGATCTCCAATACTTGACACCTTATCCTTAGGTGTTTCCTCCACATGGGATGCAAATAATTGACAACCTTTCCTATAGCATTGCTGAGATTTCTTTGATAGCAATTGTTGGATCATGTTGTCATTGATGCCAATGGTTTGATTGTTTGGGAGATTTTTGGATCACGTGTCATTGATGCAAATGGTTTGATTGATTGATGTCAAGTAATGGATTGATTGATGATTGATGAACAATGTATATGTATTGTCCTTGATGAGAATGATAGATGTCAAAGTGGAAACCAATTGATAAATACGGATCATTGATATGATGCATATTCCTTGATGAGAATGATATATGTCAAAGTGGAAACCAATTGATAAAGATGGATCATTGATATGATCCATATATGAAGATGGATCAATGAGTTTTCATTGATACATGATGATGCATAGTTTGTTTGATGAAAAGAAGACACATTATTGTCTTATCATGATTGATAAGGTGCAAAAATGGATGAACTCCAAATTGGTCCCCTTATGGTGAAATCCCTCACAGAAAGACACTTTGTGGATTGAGTTATCCTAGAAGAATGGTTGGAGGACCCATGCTTGTATGTGGAATAATGAGATGAAGATTAATGAAGTTGTTGGTGAAACTATCCTAGATGGATATTGCTTTTCATACCATTTCCAGTGGTATGTGGAATGTCACATAACTCCTCACGGTTTGAGATTTATGGCCTTATGAAGTTCGAGAACCCCCATATGAAGACTTGAAGCCCCCAAGGTTAAAGAAGTCAAAGTGACCTAAAAGAAGAAATCAATATTTAAATGATAAATAAGTGACAAAATCAAGAAAGAATATTTAAATGATAAAATATTGGAGAACTTTCTATGTATGGAAAGTGGTTAACCCTAAAATAAGGAAAATAGGTTAAGTGACCTAGAAATTGGTTAAGTGACCTAGAGGATGAAAATATAAATAAGAAGCTATGATCTCTTGTGTAGTGTACATTATTGTGTGGATCAATGGAGAGCTTCTTGTGAGATTATCTTTGGAGTATTGATGGAGAGCTTCTTGTGAGAGCATCTTTGGTGTGGATATCTTGAGCATGATTGAAGATCTATTATGAGGAAGAAAGCGAGAGGAGGATCTCATGGACACATAAAAGTTTAGGAAATGTCAGAGATCTTGACAGAAAAAGTCTCAAAGCTTCAGAAACCCTAGCTTCTGAGGTATACGCGGGTTGTAATGGGCCAGGGAGCATACACACGCGGGCTGTATGAGGACAGGGAGTGTACAATGGATGGAATGATGAAGACTTGTGGTTGAGCTGGTGCCAAGCTCTTGGATAATGAATCTAGTTCCAGATCTGCATTATATGGGCTCAGATCTGCCACTGAGACACTGATATGGTTACATTATTATCTTGATGGATACTAATTTTTGATGTGTTGTGAATGCTTAGGGAATTCTTGTCATGGATTCTATGATATGGTTCAGTTTGGATGATTTGGTTGATGGAGTGAGCAGTACTCTTTGGATTCAATGGTGACATGATTGCTATGGTATACTAGTTGTTTATACATGTTTGAGATAGCATTCATATTTATTTATTGTGGAGCATGAGCAAGCTATTGGAGAGCTTGGAGATGTTGTGACTGGTTGGTAGTCAGATTGGACAGTCAGAGACATAAAAGAATGATATATTGATCGCAGATAATCTGAGTTGATCTTGAAGGACAAATCCTAACAACTTAGAAGGTATACGCAGGTTGTTGTATACACTAACCACATGCATACATGGGTTGTAGTGAGCCAGGGAGCGTACACACGCTGACTGCACTACCGACAGGTTGCGTACCTGTTGATAGATTGATATATGTTGAGGATTGTTGCCTCATCTCAGTTGGTGTTGAGGGTGTAAGATGAGTCTTGCATTATAGAGATGGTGCTCTTGTAGAGTTGTAATTTATTCAGTTGTTGCTGGAAACCCCCCAAATTGTTGTCCATAATCAAAAGAAAAATTGTACATACATCTTGTGTTCTTTGTGTTCCTTGTGTTGATGACTTGTTGATGATATATTGTTGATATATGTTTACAGCTAATTGGTTATAAATGACAGCAATGGGTAATGAGTAAATATTGAATATTAACTAAGGTCTTTTGTGTAAGAAGGAAGTTTTGGGAAAAAGATCCCCACACTCATTCACCCCCCCTCTAAGTGTGGTAGGTGTGTCCAACAATTGGTTTCAGAGTAGGCCTTCACTACAACCCTTAACAAGATTGAAGGAGATCCATAGACACACAAATGGATGATGAAGTTCCAATCCTTGATGAGGAAAACTATTCTACTTGGAGAATAGATATGAGATTATATTTGAAGACAATGGGAGAAACTATTTGGAAGACAACCATTGGTGGATCGGTTTCATTGAAGAACAAGTCAAAGTTTGCAGCTCAAAGAGAAGGAAAGAAGAATGATGCATTGGATCTCAAGACCATTCTTAGTGGACTCTCAAGCCCTATGAAAGAGAACACAGGACAATGCACTTCCCCTAAGGATCTATGGCTAAAGCTAGAGAAAACATATCAAAGCAAGAAGGAGAAAGAAGATATTGAAGATCACTCCATCAAGATCACTAAAGGTAAAGAATCTCCAAAAACTCTTGAATGCATTATTTCTAAATGTGATTTGAAAACATTTCAAGTGAAGATAAAGAATCAAGTGATGATA
>ML804839.1:117158-127213 GCA_009831015.1 Picea engelmannii | reverse complement strand
AGTTTGTGTAAAGTTTGATGGTAATTATCCCATGAAAAGAATAGAAGAAAATCTATTAAAACTTCAAAAGGAAGTTGAAGAGGGTTTATATAGATATAGAAGTGATCACTATTATATAGACTATAACTATCTTTCAGATAACACTAAGAAGTTTCTTAGAAGGAGTCTAAGGCACATCTTAAAGTTAAAATAAATGATCAAGGAACAAGAAGAGAGAAATAAGACTCAATTATAAGAAAAGGAAGAAGAGATCACGAGACGAAAGAATGGAAAATAAGATATGAATGTAGATGATGAGATTAGCAAAAGTTTTGAAACCATTGTCCATCTCAAGACCCAAATTGAAGAAGCCAAAAGAATAGAGGAACTATTGAAGAATCAAATAAATGAAAAGGAAGAGTCGTGTTGTAAGTTAGAAGATGAAATTGTTGACCTTAGAAAGAAGGTGGAAAAGTCAAACAAATTCTTGAATAGCTCACGAATCTTGGATGAGATCTTGGAAAGTCAAAGATCATCATATGATAAATCAGGTCTTGGATACAAAGGAGAATATACATATGCTGAAGCAAGCACCTCAAAGAAGCATGAGGTAAGTCCATCAAATATGGAATACAATGTTGCAAAACAACCATCTACACAAGGCAAATAAAAATCCAAAAGAACAAAGTAAGGAAGACATTAAGAAGCTATCCTTGGGACACCAAAGCAAAGGTATGAAAGTATTTTTTTATGGGCATTGTTATTCATGTAATGGATATGGTCACAAAGCTTTTGAATGTAGATCTTATGAAAGGAGACACAATGTAGATCTTATGAAAGGAGATACAATGGAAGATTTTATAACACCATGAGGTGTTGGAGATGTGATCAAGTAGGGCACATTGTTGTTCACTGTAACACAATGAGATGCTACAACTGTAGTGGATTTGGCCACAAATCCTAGGAGTGTTGGAACATAAGAAGAGAGTCCATGATGAGGACTTCACATAGCATGGCTAGAAGAAGGAATTAAGTAAGAAAGGGAGACATCTTTGAAAATATGGATGCTTAGAGCTCAAGTTTTGAGAAGCAGGAACCTCTACAGAAGTGGGTGAAGAAGACAAAACAACCAAAACATGATGAAAAATTGAAGGGAAGCTCAAATAAGTCATCTACTGAGGCATACGTTGGTGACAATGGTATCATTCACGTACATACGTAGTCTGATCTTGAATAGGTCGCGTACATACGCGAGTTGTTGTGCAACAGACCGCGTATATGTGGTAAATCCTTGGGAAAAAGGCAATGCACATGAGTTGCAGCTTGATGTGATGATATAACTCTGTGTTGCAGGGTCTAACATTGTTTGTTGCAGGTTCTGACATTGTTTCCTACAGGTTTTCATGGTTCTATATTAGATCATCTAAGGTGACGATGTAAAATATATCTTGGGTACATGGCACTAACCCATGATTATGGATTGATGCTGATCAAATGCTCATTTATTGGATTACATAAAATAAAATGTTGGGGTACATGGATGGTACATTTTGAAGTTTCATTGATATATCTTATGATGTATTATTAAAAGCATATGATGGATGCCATGGTGCATTCATTTTTCATGTGGTTGGGCTACATATTGAGACATGTAGTTGGTAAGTTGAGTTGATAGTCATGTTGTACATCATTGGGGAGTCATAGCTTGGTTGATATACTTGCTTAATGCAAGTGATGATGCATGATGGTACACTCATAGATGGTGTTTTTTTGGCATATTGGTGGATGCACATGGTTGGCATATTGGTAGATGCACATGTTGGCATATTGATAGAGGCATATGGTTGATACATTCCATGGATGGTATCTTTTTTCACATGGTTGATGTACATGGGTGTTGTGCATTGTGGGCACATTTTGGTACATGATGTACTTGGTTGATATATTTTTTCACGATTATTTATTTTTATTATTGACATTCATGATGCATGGTATGGAACAAGTTTGATGCATGAACAGGTCCAAGGATCGTCATATGATAGCATATTTTTCATCTTGCAGACAAGATAGGGGGAGACATACCCTTAGGGGGATTCAATCTTCTTCCCATGATTCTAGGAGGAGATATTTATCAAATGCATACCTAGAAAAGAGCCCTATATTCGAAGAAAGAGCACAGAGGCATAATTCCAGGAGGAGTATGTTCGTTGTATTTTCAGCATTACATCATAATGATATCCCTTGTTCAAAAGGGGAGAGATTATTCAAAGGAAGATCAAAGGCACCCAGACAGGGGGAGCAGCCCCAAGAGGAGAATGGCCCTTTGCCATTGATGTCAAAGGGGGGGAGATAATCACATTGATGTTGATTTCTATGGAGAGATAGTCACATTGACTATTGATATAGAGCATGCCTTATCTAAGTGTTGACATCAATAATTGGTAATTGGTGTTGACATCAATATTGGTATTGCCATCAATGCCAAAGGGGGAGATTGTTGGATCATGTTGTCATTGATGACAATGGTTTGATTATTTGGGATATTGTTGGATCATGTGTGTTAGTCTCCAGTTTTGACTATATTTTTTCCTATATCATGTCAAATATACCTCCATTTTCATATCTAGTATCATTTCCTTCTGGCCTTACCATGACACATTTGACATCCTTTTACAACTAAATGGGGCTATTCAAGGTATTCTTATGATTCAAGTTATTTTTAATTTATTTTGATATTTTAAACTAATGTTGATACTAACGTGACATGAGTTAGGTACTGTTCCTTTGAAACAGAACTTATCGGTACCAGGTACCAGGTACCAGATCGCACTTAGTGGAGATACCAAAGAAGTTGTCGAAGACTTGCACGACATGGCCAGAGTGGATTGACAGTCCAACTCATATGATTGATTGAGTCATAAATCAATATGTTGACTCAGGGCGAGATTGTAGAAACCATTTTATTAGAATGCTTTATGATCCACGCTTCTTGACACTGCGTGTCATGAAGCTGTGAAGTTCGTTTTAACTGACCATGAGTCATTTTCGGATCTGAGATCCGTTTATATTAATGCACCTATGTTTAAAACTATTTTGGAGAGGATCTATATAAACTGGGATCGCTCTCAAGAAACGTTGGTTACAATATGCTATGTGATACGATTTCTCATAATACAAATTTGCTATGCGTTATGTTATTCGTTGTTAAATGATTTGAGTCATTTTATGAATTATGGAGCGTGAAGTATGAACAATTTTTGCATCGAATGATCTAAGTAGCTCTGGTTTCATTTTTGGGCGATTGCACCTCTTGGTTGGGCCCGCCAACAAGTTCAAGTCATTGTCTCTTTTCCACAGTAGAGTTAGTTTATTTCAGTATTTTAGAATCTGCATGTAAATTAGTTTTGAGTTTGGAATTACTTTTTTAGATTCAGTGTGATATCATCTCATAGATTCATGAATGTCGAATGCGTTATTCATTCCTGTAGAACTTGAAGAATGAACCAAGTGCTTAACCTAGATTTGCTATGTTTCTAGTTTTCAGTTTGTTCATGATTTAAAGGGAATGCGAGTTTAGGTTTACTCTGTCTTGTTAGGATAGTTAGCTTAGTTTGTTATGTTAGGATAGTTAGTTTACAGTCGGATTAAAGGAAGCTTCCAGTACCTGTAGGGTAAATAGGACATTTATTGGATTTACCTATGGTTAGATTTAGAACTGTTTTTGATGCTTAGATTAAAAGGTTTTTAAAAAATGATCTTTCTTTTATGGTTTAGATAGATATGATGATGATTATATGTTTAAGCTAATGGTAGATAGTCTTGGGAGATTACATTGGATCAAAAATAGAAGTACCTGTATTTAAACTCAGAACTGTTTTCCTTTGATGAATTAAACAAGAGATTATTAGTTTCAAGATAATCATTAGGGTTCATTTTTTAAGAGTAAGTTTGTGTTTTATTCTCAGAATAACCTTTAGATAGGAATTAGAATCTTACTAGCACATACAGTGTAGCAGCTCTAAGTTCACTTACCCTGGTTTGATAATTCATTGTTTTCAGGTAATTAAAATCTTTAATATAGCAGCCTGACATTTTTGGCGTCGTTGTCGGGGAGTTGTTTAGAAGGTAAGTTAGATAATTGTTTTGGTTATTTTCTTAAAATGTATTTGGTTTGGTGTGGTATGCTAGCAGGTTGATGAAAGAGGAGTTGTGAAACGAAGGGTAAGAACCGACATATCATTTATCACAGGTTCCTCTGAAACTCAATCTTAGTTTTTCTTTCATCTAGTATGTTTTCATGAGAAATAGAGATCATAGAGGTAGATTTAGGGGAAATACAAAACAACAAAAAGAAGAAACCTCCACCCAAAAAGAAATAGGAACTAAGACTGGAACTCTGGCTGAGCAAACCATAGAGAAAAACATAGAACCAGGAAACACCACATACCAACAAATTCAAATTCCTGGTGATCCAAACTTGGTTGACACAGTTAATCCAGAAGAAGTGCAAGCTATTCTCAAGAACCCTGACACTATAGTTTCACATATAACAACTGCAACTGTTCAATCAAAGGTAATAGGATCCTCAAAAGAACCAATAGGAGATAGCAATTCTGTCAAAAATAATCCAGAGAGGTGGGATTTCACACCCTCACCCAGGAAAGATTAGATTGCATATACAATTTTTGGTAATCCTTTTAACATGGCAGAAAGAGGGAGAGAATTGGATAGAAGAGAACGAGGAGAAATTCATGTTGAAAATGAAGAAGAAGAACAAGCAGAGACTGAGCTAAGACTAGGAACCACCTCTGGGTTTCCTATTTTGGATTTGGTCCAGAATGTCAATATGAAAAATATCCCACCTTCGGTACTACCAACCTTTTATGGGAAAAGTAGTGAAGACCTAGATGTCTTTCTTTTTGAGTTTGACATCCTGTGCAGGAATTATAACTATCTCTAGGATGCAATTAAACTGAAGTTGTTTCCTGCTACCCTAAAAGATTCTGCATTACATTGGTTCATGAGTTTAGGAGAGTACAGCATTAGATCTTGGGAAGATATGAAGGCAAAATTTTTAAAGAAGTACCAGGACTATTGCAGACCCAAGGATTCTCGAAATGATATTTTTAAAATGAAACAACAAGATGAAGAGAGCCTTGAGGGTTTCTTAGAAAGATTTACATATACCCTTCAAAAATCTAAATATAATGATCTCCAAGATGAAGCAATCAAGACTCTTTTCTTAAAAGGGGTTTCAGATGAATATATTGACACTCTCAATTTAATGGCTTCATGAGACATTTATCAAAAATACTTTGAAGCAATCAGTGAACTATGTATAACTTACTCAAGAAGTAGGGAGAAAACTGCAAAAGGTGTGAGAGAACCTGTCAACAAAAACACCAAAGTACCCACATCTGGTGGAGTTACTAGAATTGAATTGGGAAACCTTTTGGAAAATTTTAAAACAGACATTTTAGGAACAATTGGCTCTCAATTAGACACTCTGAAGATTAAGAGAAAGTAGGAAGAGGAAAATCATGTATTAAGCATATTCTGCCCAAAATGCAGAAAAAGGCATCCTTTACGAGAATGTCCTTTGGACAATGTTTCTGTATGTGCAATATGTACTGAAAATCATAAAATAGAAGATTGCCCATCCTTACCAGGATTGCAAGCCATATTCAAGGGAGGGGAAGCTCCAGGGACTCCATCTGCACCTGAGAGGTCTTGGCAACCTAGGAACTCAAATATGTATCAAGAACCTTCCCCACAACCTTCCATCTACTATCCACCCTTCTATCAACAACAACAACATCCATGGAACTGGCCAAATTGGCCTCCGCAAAATGTCCCTGCTCAACCTTGGTACCAGGGATGGAGAGACCCGGATTTTGGAAATAACCAACAATAGCATGTGGTACCAATTCCCCAGAATCCATGTACTCAGTATCCTCCAAACATACATCAGTTATTGCCTAGTTTTACTCCACCTCCTTTACCACCCATTCAACAAACTCCTTAGCAGCCTCAGAATCCACCTTGCCCCACCATTTTTCCCACTCAACCCATTCCAAATCCTAACCACAGACCACCTCTGCCACTCCATAATGTTGATTTTCAAAATTACCCAGCTTACACCATAAACTCCATTTCCATACAAGAAATACAGCTGAGATCTGGAAAAACTTTAAATAAAACTCAGTCTGTAACAAGAACAACACCAAAGGTAATTATCCAAGAACACGAGGAAGAACCTATAGATGATTTATCAAATGGGGCATCTTTGAAAGATGTTATCATTCCAAAGCATAAAGTATCTGAATCACAGCGTAACATACAAACTCAGGTTCCCCAAACACCTCATTTTCCTGAAAGGTTGCTCATTGAGAAACCGATTATTCAATCTGAGTTTGACATCATGAATGAACTAAGAAATGTTTGTGTTAAGATTCCATTGTTACAAGCGATCAGAGATGTTCCCATCTATGCCAAAACCATCAAAGAACTCTACATTAAGAAACCAGGTCGAAAACAGAAAGATCCACCCACGATACACCTAGTAGGCCAGTCATCGAATTGTATTTCTGAAATGCCTAAAATTGTGAAGTATGCCAACCCAGGGAACCCAATAGTTTCAGTGACTATCAACAATGTTTCTATTGGTAATACTTTAGTCGATCTAGGTGCAGCCATTAATATAATGACTATCAATACAGTGGAACTATTGCAACTAAGTCAATTCCTTCGCCCTACCCCTATAGTTATTGAACTTGCTGACAGAACAACTATAAAACCTGTTGGAGTCCTTGATGACATCCTTGTTACATTAGCTTCATGGGAATATCCTGTTGACTTCATGATTATTCATTCAAAGGACCCCACAAAAGGCCATCCAATTATTCTAGGGATACCTTGGTTGGCCACGACCAATGCTTTCATAGGATGTCGTGGTGGGGATATGTTCATCACAAATGACATTTCTTCACAGAAACTTACTCTTTTTCCACCTGCTCAACCGGTTACAGAAGAATTATGGTGGCTAAAATGTCCCTATCACGAGAATGATGAGCAAGAATCTTTATTCTCTGTTGATAAGTTTCACGCACTACAAGAACCTACAGAGGATGATATTTTAAGTCAATTTCTTTCTGTGACATAAAATGTTGAGTTCCCACAAACATATTTTCAATACGATCAAATTTTTAGAGAGGAATTTCAAGAACGAAGTGAGTTATTTTCCTCATTTTCACCATCTATGGTTTTCACCATTGATGAGAATCCGGGGTCATATACCATCCCAGTAGAACTTAGCCCAGGAAAATGTCTATACATCAACTCTGAATCAAGTCTCAACCAACAGGAACAGTTAACAAATCTTTTGAAAGAACAGTCAGAGGAATTTGCATGGGAATACACTGATATGAGAGGAGTGCATCCTGACACCTGCATTCACCACATATATATCCAACCAGGGATAACCCCAGTAAGAAAACCACAAAGGCGTATGAATCCAATCCTAAAAGATTTTGTGAAAGAATAATTACATAAATTATTAAACGTTGGATTCATTTATCCAATTTTTGACAGCAAGTGGGTTTCACCTCTTGTTGTGGTACCTAAGAAAATGACAGGGAAATGGAGAATGTGTGTAGACTTTAGGGAGTTGAACAAGGCAACCCTGAAGGACTACTTTTCCTTACCCTTTATAGATCAGGTTTTGGATACCTTGGCTGGAAAAAGATACTTTTCCTTTCTCGATGGATATAGTGGATATAATCAGATTCAAATTGCTCCTGAAGACCAGGACAAAACAAAATTTACGTGTCCTTGGGGCACTTATGCTTATAAATTTCTACCTTTTGGACTATGCAATGCTCCTACTACATTTCAGAGAGCAGTCCTTGGGATCTTTGCTGACTTAATTCATGATTGTGTGGAAGTATACATGGATGATTTTACTGTTTATGGTAAAACTTTCGAAGAAGCCTTAAGTAATCTTGAGAAAGTCTTGATTCACTGTCAGGAATAAAATTTATCCCTTAGTCACAAAAAATGTAAAATGCTATTAACTGAGGGAATAGTGTTGGGTCATCATTTGTCTGCAAAAGGAATTAAAGTTGATCCAGCCAAAATTGAAGTGATAGTTAAACTTTCCTCTCCAAAAACCCAAAAAGATGTGAGAAGTTTTTTCGGACATGTTGGATATTATTGTCGATTTATTGAAAACTTTACAAAGATAGCCAGCCCCATGTTTAAACTGTTAGCAAAAGATGCAGAATTTTGTTGGGATAACAATTGTCAGAATGCTTTTGAGAATTTGAAAGCAAAATTATCCATGGCACTTATTCTAAGAGGACCAAATTGGTCTCTTCCTTTCCATATTTCAACTGATGCCTCAGACACTGCTTTAGGAGGAGTGCTTGGGCAAAAAGAAAACCAACAAAACTATGCAATTTACTTCACTAGCAAAAACCTTACTCCTCCTGAATTGAACTACACTGTAACAGAAAATGAATTTTTAGCAGTAGTTCATGCCATTAACAAATTTCATCATTACATCACTGGATATGAGGTTTTTGTACATACGGACCATTTTTCTATCATATTTTTTATGAACAAACCAGTTACTACTGGAAGAATCACACGATGGATTTTGCTACTTCAAGAATTTAACATCACTATAGTTGATCGGCCAAGGAAAGAGAATGTAGTTGCGGATTTTCTTTCTCGTATTCCGCAAGATAGTACTGACATCCCAGTGAATGATAATTTCCCTGATAAACATCTATTTGCAGTAGCTATTAAGACCCCTTGGTTTGCAGATACAGCAAATTACTTAGCTACAGGAAGATTGTCAGCTCATTTGTCACCACCACAAAAGAAAAGAATTGTTCAACAAAGTGCTTACTACTCTTGGGTAGGAAGTGATATTTTCTATACAAATCCTGATATGATCATTAGGAGATGTGTCCTGGAAGATGAGATTCCCGATATCCTTCAGGCCTGTCATGATGGGCCATGTGGAGAACATTTCTCTGATAAGAGAATGACATATAAAGTCTTACAATCAGGATACTATTGGCCGACATTGTTTAAGGATACAACAAAATATGTGAGAAGTTGTGATAGTTGTCAAAGGATGGGAAGACCTACCATAGCATACGAGATGCCCTTATGATCGCAGGTTGTGATTGAACCATTTGATAAATGGGCAGTTGATTTTGTAGGACCGATTTACCCAATGTCGAGGAAGAAGAAGTACATCTTGGTTTGTACAGATTTTGTGACCAAGTGGGTAGAGGCAAAATCCTTATATCAGGAAATTGAGAAATCGGTGGTTGAATTTATTTATGAAGATATCTTCACCCGCTTCAGTGTTCCACGAGAGATTGTTACTAATAAAGGTGCCCAATTTACTTCTAAGTTGATGAAATAACTCACAGATAAATATGGGATAAAACACTGTAAGTATTCCCCATACCATCCACAAGCCAATGTGCAAGTGGAATCCACGAATAAAGTTCTAGAAGATATTCTAACCAAGACAATACATTTACATCACAAAGATTGGGCGGATAGACTTCCAGAGGCTTTATGGGCATATCGGACTACATGGAGAAATACCACCGGTCATACCCCTTATGAATTGGTATTTGGCAAGCAAATTCTCCTTCCCATAGAATTTCAGATTCATACCTTCTGCCTAGCAGTAGAGTTGGGGTTGAATTTGGATGAGGCACAGAAGTAGAGAGTCATGCAACTAAATGAATTGGGAGAAATTAGGCAAGATGCTCTTCAAAGAACTATCCTTGTACAAAATCAACATAGCAAATGGCATGATAAATACATTAAGAAAAAGCATTTTCAACCAAGGGATTGGGCATTGATTTTCAATTCCAAATACAAAACTTTCAAAGGAAAACTTACGAGAAGGTGGTTGGGACCTTATGAAGTGGAAACTGTTTTTGATAATGGATCTGTCAGAATCAAGACCATAGATGACTCTCAGAATTCCTTTGTAGTAAATGGACATCGATTAAAAGTGTATAACAAACCCTTGTCAAGAGATGATT
>ML804839.1:72397-89948 GCA_009831015.1 Picea engelmannii | reverse complement strand
GATTCAAAAAAGTGTGAGATAAGAAGATAAGGTTCAGGGAGATTGATTTCTACAGTTGCAAGAACTTCAAGCAAAATATTTGTGTTAAGTGAAATTGGAAATGAAAAGTGTTGTCTAGGAAAGGAAGATGAAATTTGGCTATGGCACAGAAGAATGGGTCACATGTATTTTTATAGCCTTGTCAAAGTCAACAAAAGAGAAGCAAACAGAGAAATGCCCCAGATCACGAAACCAACCAACACTTTATGCAAGCATTGTCAACAAGGAAAACAAACAAAGACCAGGTTTAAATCAAAGGAATATTCAACGACAAGACCACTAGAAATTGTGCATAATAATATAGTTGGACCAACTACAACAAAGGGATTGAAAGGTGAGAGATACCTTATGTTATTAGTTGTTGATTATACAAGAATGACTGTAGTTTTCTTTCTCAAGAATCAGTCGGAAGCTTTTGAAAACTTCAAGATCTACAAGGAAATGGTTGAAAATGAAATGGACTCAAGAATCAAATGTTTGAGATCTGATAATGGGGGAGAGTTCACCTCAAAGGAATTTATGGACTACTGCAACAATCATGAGATAAAAATGAAATTCTTTGTTGCTAGGACACCTCAACATAATGTAGTTGTTGAAAGAAAGAACAAGACAATGCAAGAAATGGCTCGAATAATGCTAATGGATTCAAAATTGATAGATATTTTTTGGACACAGGCAGTACATACAACAATTCACATTCAAAACAGAGTAATGCTTAGAAACAACACCGACAAAACTCCTTACGGGCTATGGAAAGGAAGACCAACAAATGTGAAGCACTTCAAAGTTTTTGGAAGGAAATGCTATATCAAAAGAGAAGATGGCAGAATGGGAAAGTTTGACTCTCATGTGGACAAAGGAGTAGTTGTTGGTTACTCAAGTACAAGGAAAGCATACAAGTGTTACAATCTAATATTGAACAAAGTTTTGGAAAACATCAACATGACAATTGATGAAACAAGCAGACTAAAATCAAAGGAAGAAGAAAATGAATCAATGAAACAACCCTTACAAGAAGAAGCATAACATGAAAAAGAAGTAGAAGAGGAATATGAAGAGAATTCGACAGAAGCGGAAGAGCAAGTTCAACAAGTGCCTCTAAAGACACCCAGTAAATGAGTACAGAAGAATCATCCTTCAGAACAGATTATCGAAAACAAAGATGCAGCAGTTGAGACTAGAGGAAAAATCCATTCACCAAAACAAACACACCTAACACTCTCATCTACAATTGAACCAAACTGTTTTGAAGAAGCCAACAACGATGAATTTTTGAAAAAGGCCATGGTTGAAGAATTGGATCAAATAGAGAAAAATGACACTTGAGAACTGGTTCCAAGACCAAAGAATAAGAATGTGATCGACACCAAGTGGGTCTTCAGGAATAAATTGAATGAAGGTGGATAGGTTACAAGGAACAAAGCTAGATTGGTATGTAAAGGATATGTGCAGGTTGAAGGAATCGATTTTGAAGAGACATTTGCCCCAGTTGCAAGAATGGAAGCAATCTGTTTGCTTTTAGCTTATGCATGCTCCAAAAATATTAAAATGTATCAAATGGACGTAAAGTCAGCTTTTCTAAATGAGGAACTTGAAGAAGAAGTCTACATTGAACAACCAGAAGGATTTCAGTTGTCAAAAAAAGCAGATTATGTGTGTAAATTAAAGAAGGTCATCTATGGTCTAAAACAGGATCCTAGAGCATGGTACTCTATATTGGATAAGTATCTGCAATAGGAAGGGTTCAGAAAAGGAAGTGCAGACAACAACCTCTACATCAAGGTATGTCAAGGTAATATTTTATTAGTTAAAGTTTATGTTGATGATATTATTTTTGGTAGTGATGATGACAGGTTAAGCCAGAAATTTGCAAAAGATATGCATAATGAATTTGAAATGTCGTTACTTGGAGAACTATCCTTCTTTCTAGGACTTCAGATACGTCAAAGCAACCAAGGAATTTTTATTTCTCAAACCAATTATATCAGAGAAATGTTGAAGATGTTCAGAATGGAAGGTTGCAAACCAATTATCAATCCCATGCAAACTAGTTGCAAGTTAAGAAAATACGATGATTCGAAGTCTACAGATCAGAGGCAATATAGGTAAATGATTGACAACCTACTATATGTGAGAACATCCAGACTAGATGTAATGCAGGTAGTTGGACAGGTGGCATGATTTCAAGCAACACCAAAGGAATCACATGTATTAGCAGTGAAGAGGATTTTCAGATATTTCAAAGGAACATAAGAGTTTGGATTATGGTATCCAAAAGGAAAGGATCTATCACTTATTGCCTACACAGATGCAGATTGGGCAGGTTGTATTGATGACCAATGAAGCACCAATGGAGCAACATTCTACTTGGGTGAGTGTTTAGTATCATGGCTAATCAAGAAACAATCATCAATATCCTTATCTATAGTCAAGGCATAGTATATTGCAACAACATCATGTTGTACACATGTTCTTTGGATGAAACAAACTCTGACAGATATACAGGTTGAGTATGATGAGCCCATTCCAATCTATTGTGATAATACAAGCGCCATTAGTATCTCGAAGAATCCGGTGATGCACTCCAAGACGAAGCACATTCCAATCAAGTATCACTTTCTACGGGAGCAGGTTGCAAAAAAAAACATCAGATTTGAGTATGTGGGCACAAAAGAACAAGTGGTAGACATCTTTACAAAACCACTTCCACGGGAAGCCTTTGAATATCTTCGCCAGAGACTTGGAGTTATTTCTACTCCAAAATGAATGTTTTTTGAATGCTTATCTTATATGTCTTAGTTATACATGAGGAAGCACCATAAGAGGAAATTTCAGTCAAGGGGAGAAGCCTCGGATGGAAAGATACCTTTGCCATTGATGACAAAGGGGGAGAGTTTTATCAGATGCAGAGGACAAAGGCATGGTTCCAAAGGGAGCATATTTATCAGATGCAAAGGACAGAGGCATGGTTCCAGAGGGAGCATGAGTGATATGATTTCAGTATTGCATTAGAGTGTTTCCATCAATGCCAAAGGGGGAGATTGTTGATTAAGGTTGGTTTTCATTGATGTCAACCCTTGAAGAAAACCATGTAACACAAAGGTTTGGCTAATGGACCCAATATTGTTTGATGTAAAGATGACTCATTATTGTCTTGTCATGGTTGATAAGAAGTAAAGATGAATGAACTCCAAAGTGGTCCCCTTATGGTGAAATCCCTCACGGGAAGACGTTTTGTAGAGTGAGAGAACCCATGCTTAATTGTGGAATAATAAGATGAAGGACAATGAATTTGTCAGTGAAACTATCCTAGATGGATAGTTCTTGTCATTTCGTTTCCATTGGTATGTGGAACGTTACATAACTCCTCACGGTTAGAGAGTTATGACCATATGAAGTTGGAGAACCCCTCATAAGTCTTATAGAAACCCCCAAGGGTCAAAGTGCTTTTAAAAAGAAACTATTCTAAATGAAGAAGCCCTAAAATAAGGAAAGTGTAAGACTACATGAATATATAAATAAGAGGCAAAGCTCATTCATTATACACACACTTGTACATATTGTATATCTATTTTATTATGTAAAGCTTATTGTAAATACTTGTGGATACATCTGAAGTGGCGAATGTCTGAGGTAGCACGAAGGGTTGATGGTGAAATTCTTGGAATTACAACAAAACCCTATTTTTTGAGGTGTACGTGGGTTTTCTGTTTACAAGGTGCATACATGCTGAGTTATACGCGAGTTTTCTGTATACAAGGTGCGTACATGCTGAGTTATACACGGGTTGTCTGTGTACAAGGTGTGTACATGGTGAGTTATACGCGGGTTGGCAGTGTACTAGGGTGCGTACATGTTGGTAAATCCATGGAAACTTGAAGATATGAAGATGCAAAGGTTCTAGATTCTGAGATCAAGCTCTCAGGAAGTTCTAAAGTGCTTAGATACATCAGATCCATCCATTGGCTCAAAAGGTATGTCTTATTTCTATGAATAGTTGGATTTTGATGTATGCATGAGGAATGGCAATGGATATTTGAGAATTCTCCCTAAAGAGACTAGTGACTACATGGGATCTTCTGTATAAGTTAAATATACAGGAATACAATGATGGTATATTTATCATTGATACTTCTTGTTGAGGCACATCTTGTATTTCTTGGCATATGGCTAAGGGTCTTTATGGTACATGGTTGAGAGCTTGTATTTGTGTAGTGGATGATGTATTGAGAAGTTGAATATCAGAAAAGGTTTGATGACTAAGATCATGTGAGGGATATTATACTTGTTCATGATTACACATACCTATGAATAGAGAGAGAGATACTTTCTTTGAGTAAAGGTTATGTATGAGGATGCATGCACATAATACAGTTACAATCTGGATACAGTGACAGGTTATAGATCTATGTGAAAGAAGTTACAGAAGGTCATAATTTTTCAAGAAAATGGAAACCCTAGTTTTCAGAAGGCATATGAAGGTTGTATAATAGGTAGGGTGCATACATATGCAGGTGGCATAATAGATAGGGCGCATACATACGCGGGTTGCATAATAGATAGGGCACGTACATATGTAGGTTGCATCACTATAGGTTGCATACATGTTATATATTTGTAGATACATGTTCAGTTCAGGTACATATTGATTACATGGCAGTTGTACAGATTGGATACAGATCAGTGGTATTGGTTGATACAGTTGTACAACAGTATATCTCATAGTGACAGGTTGATAGTGGTTCCAACATTCTACTTCAGGGTGGCAGGACGGGGCAAGGACAAGTGGTTGTAGCCACCTTCCAGTTGTAGCTGGAGAATATAGGGGGTTGTAGCCTCCTTCTAGTTGTAACCAGAGAACTGGGGAGTTGGAGCTTCCCTCAGGTTGTAGCCTGAGAAACTAGGGGGTTGGAGCCTCCTTTCAGTTGCAGCTAGAAAACAAAGGAAGTTGGTGCTTCCAATGAATGTAATTCTTCAAGACATACAAGAAAAAACATTTTGTGGTTTTCTCCCTATTTGGGCTTCCACGTAAAATACGGGTGTATTGTGTATGTGTGTGATTGCTCATTTCTTATTGCTCATTATTGGATAATAATTCTACATTGATATAAAACTTGGTTTATTTGAATAAAAAGGATTACAATTGCACTATTACTGATTCTCCCCCCCTCTCAGTAATCCAACAACCCCTAGAAATGAAAAAAGTCAATTATTCTAGAAGCTTCTAGAAGAAGTGTACTAGTCAAATTGATGGTAACTAGAGTTAATCATGGGTATAGTTGTTGTATCAAGAAATAAATTAAATAATAAAGTGGTTGCAAAAAGAAGTTGTGAGAAAAGATAAATTATTTAAATAATAAAGTAGTCAAAGTGGTTGCAAAGAGAAATTATTTAAATAATAAAGTGGTTGCAACAAGAAGTGGTGATTTTACTATTTATGGATAAGTCAAAGTGGTTGCAAAAGAAATTAATTAAATAATAATTTAGTTGCAACTAGAACTGGAGAATTTACTATTTGTAGCAAAGTGGTTAGAAGTGGGTTAGCCCTAAAATAAGGAAATTTGGTTAAGTTGGTTAGAAGGTAACCCCTTGAGGAAGCTACATGGAAGTATAAATAAGAGAGAAAGTCTCTCCCATTAGCACCTATTGAATATCATTGAATATATATTTTGTGAAAGATTATTTGGGCAAGCATTATTGATAGAGAAAAGTGCGACAGAAAAAGTGCAGAAAGAAAAGTGAGGCAGAAAAAGTGCGGTAGGAAAATTGCGGCATGAAAATTGTGGTAGAAAAAGTGCGGCAGAAAAATTGTGGTAGAAAAAGTGCGGAAGAAAAAGTGCAGTAGGAAAATCGCGGCAGGAAAATTACGGGAGGAAAAGTCCGGCAGAAAAACCACGGCAGGAAAAGTGTGGCAGGAAAACCACGGTAGAAAAACTGTGGCAGTAGTATCGCGGTAGAAAAATCGCGACAGCAGAATGCTACAAGAAGAAAAAGATATGGTTTTCATATGTGTGGTGTTGAATTTATGAATCTAGTTGAGGGTTTTCCTTATAAATATGTTGGATGCCCTCTTGGAAGTTTAGGGCTTGTTGTAGAGTTGATCTTAGACATATCTACTAAAGTTTAGTATTGGTTCATGTTTGAGGGATTTTGGTTGAGGTATGTTGCTGAATTTATTGGTACATATAGAGGTTGTATAACAGTGAGTTTCTAGCACATGGTTTGAGGTACAGACTTGTGGTATAGTGTATGAGGTATATGTGATCAGATCATATTGGTTGATGAGAATACAGTGACATATTTGACATAACAGGTTGTGACAGTGACATATTCAATTTCTACATTTGGCACTTATATTTCAGGGCGGTTGGATGGGGCAAGGATAAGTGGTTGTAGTCACCTTCTAGTTGTAGTCGAAGAACATAGGGGGTTGTATCCTCCTTCTGGTTGTAGCCAGAGAATTGGGGAGTTGGATCTTCCCTCAGGATGTATCCTGAAAATAGTGGGTCGAAGCCTCCTTCCAGTTGCAGTTGGAAAACAAAGGAAGTTAGTGCTTCCAATGAATGTAATTCTTAAAGACAAATAAGAAAAAATATTTTGTGGTTTTCTCCCGCATTGGGTTTCCACGTAAAAATTATTGGTGTACTGTGTAAGTGTATGATTGTTCATTTGTTCATGGTTTATTTACTCAGCAATTATTGGATGATAATGTTATATTGATCATAAAGATAAATAACACTTGCATATTGTGGTTAAAAGGATTAAAAATCTTTATTACTGATTCACCCCCCCTCTCAGTATTCCAACAATTGGTATCAGAGTAGGTTCCTTCAAAAATCAGTTTAACCACTAAAAGGTAGATCATGTAGAGAAATAGTATGTATAAAAATGGAATACTACAATTTGATGGACAAAAGTATGCATTTTGGAGTAGAAGGATGAAAACATATGTGCAGGCACATGGATTTGAAGTTTGACAATCAGTTGTAGATGGATACAAAGAACCAGTGGTTCTGCCAATGGATGATAATGGAAAGAAACTTAGTCTAAATAATTCCAAAGCCACAAATGCACTTTTGAATGGTCCTTGTGATTTGGTATATACCAAAGTTATACATTGTAAATCTGCTAAAGAGATTTGGGACGAAATTCAAAATATTTATAAAGGAGATTCAAAATTCAAAGCAGCAAAGCTTCAAACTTACATAGGTCAATTCGAACAACTAAAGATGAAGGAATATGAGATTATTGCATCTTACCTCTTACGAGTTGATGAAACAGTGAATGCAATCATAGGATTGGGAGAAGAAATTGAAGAATGTGTAATTGTTCAAAAGGTACTAAGATCTCTTCCTATGAGATTTTATCCTAAGATATAAGCACTAGAAGAAAGAGCATATCTAGACTCAATAAGCATGGATGAAATTCATGGAGTCTTCACAACTTATGAAATCAGAACTGAACATGAAAATCCAGGTATAAAAGAGGAATCATTCAAAGCATCCAAAAGGTCAAAGCAAAAGGGAAAACAAAAAGAAAAAGAATATATCATCAACAATGGCATTTCAAAAGATGATGAAGAAGTAGCCAACATTGTCATAATATTGAAAAAGGGAAACAGCGACAGATATAAAGGTAAGCTTCCATTGCTTTTTTTAAATTGTGATGGTATTGGTCATTTTGCTAACAAATTTCCTCATAAGAAAAAGAAAAGAAACGATGAAGATGAATCAAATAGAAAACAAACATATAAAAGCAAAATAACCAAAAAGAAAGTCTCCAAGAAAAGTTTATGTACCAAAGAAGAGATTTCCTCATCAGATGAAGATGATGTCAGTGAAAGTGAGACAGAAAGACTTATATTCATGGCAATAGAAGATTCTGATAAAGAAGACATTGAAGAAGAATATGAAGAGGCAAAAGTTGACTACCGAGAATAATTGTTGAGTGTTATAGAAGTTATAAAAAGAGAAAAGAAGAAAAACTAAAAGCTCCAAGCAGAACTAGACAACAAAAAAGACACTCAAGAACTAGAGAAGATTATCACATAATTGAATGTTCACATAGAACAAGATAAAAGAACTAATGAATCACTCAAAGAGCAGTTAGAATAAAGAGACATGATCATTGGAAATTTGGAAGCACAGATTGTCACAAAAAGAAAAATATGAAAAACAACTCGAAAGTTTTGGATGACATTATCAACAATCAAATACCTAATATGACAAGTCTGGACTTGGATACAATCAGACAGAAAAGAGATCAAGCTCCAAAATGATAGATCAAAAAACATATCCAAAAATCTATGCAAAAAAAAATTGAGGGGATATGAATTTCTACAAGGAAGATCACAGGGACACTCCTCTACCGAGAAGAGTCATATTTCAGAATCAACGACAGTCAGAAACAAACATGCCTCAGGAAGAAGAAGGATCTATAAGAGTAACTCCTTTTAGAAGATTTTCAACTCCCAAGAATCAAACTATATTTTTTTGTTTATGTTATGCAAGCAATAATTTTGGACATAAAGTTGTAAATTGCAGAGCAAATAGTAGGAACATAAACAAATTTGAAAGTCATACATAAAATGGTTATCCAAGCAGGCCTAGTGAAACACAAAGAGCAAGCTACAATAGGTTTGAATCATTGAGCATTGAAGTGGAATGTTACAAGTGCAACAACTTTGGACACATGGCCAAACATTGTAGTATGACAGTCCCTCCTAAAGAAACACAACAAAATAACAAGAGTCACAGACATGAACCTCAGAAGAGAACATGGATAAGAAATCAGAATTAGTATAACAATGAAGAATGTACACTCGCTCTACAAGCTAAGCATAAAAAATGTGGTTGGTATGTTGACAATGCATGTTCAAAACAAATGATAGGTGATGAAGAGATGTTTCTTACATTAAGAAAGGAAAGAGATGGATCCGTCTCTTTTGGAAATGATGACTTAGCTAGAATCATTGGAAAAGGCACAGTGAGAATTTGAAACAAGAATACCAAGGTAGAAAATTTTATACTAGTGGAAGATATGAAACATAATCTTATAAGTGTAATTCAAATATGTGACCAAGGTCATAAATTTACATTTGATTCACAGAAGTGCGATATAAGAAAGAAGGTTTAGGAAAATTGATTGCAACAGCTGAAAGAACTTCAAGAAACATATAAATATTAAGTGAAATTGGAAATGAAAATTTTTGTCTAGGAAAGGAAGATGAAGGTTGGATATGGTACAGAAGAATGGGTCACATAAACCTCGATAACCTTGTCAAAGTCAACAAAAAGGAAGTAGTTAGAGAAATGCCCCAGATCATGAGACCAACCAAAACATTATGTAGGCATTGTCAACGAGGAAAGCAAACAAAGATCAGGTTCAAATC
Organism: Picea engelmannii; assembly: GCA_009831015.1. Classification (NCBI taxonomy): domain Eukaryota; kingdom Viridiplantae; phylum Streptophyta; class Pinopsida; order Pinales; family Pinaceae; genus Picea; species Picea engelmannii. The sequence continues at coordinate 80,518 of ML804839.1, read as the reverse complement.
AAAGGAATACTCAACGAAAAGACTGTTGGAAATTGTGCATATTGATCTAGTTGGACGAACTAGAACAAAGGGTTTAAAAGGTGAGAAATATTTTATGTTATTAGTTGATGATTATACCAGAATGACTGAAGTTTTCCTTATCAGGAATAAGTCAAAATCATTTTAAAACTTCAAGGTGTACAAGGAAATGGTTGAAAATGAAATGGATTAAAAAATCAAATGTTTGAGATCTGATAATGGAGGAGAGTTTACTTCAAAGGAATTTATGGATTTTTGCATAAAGCATGGAATAAAAAGGTAATTCTTCGTTGCTAGGACACCTCAACATAATGGAGTTGTTGAAAGAAAGAACAAGACAGTATAGGAAATGGCTTGAACAATGTTAATGAATTCTAAATTGACAAATGTTTTTTGGACACATGCAGTGCATACAACAATTCACATTCAAAATAGAGTAATGCTCAAAAACAACGGTGACAAAAATCACTACGAGTTATGGAAAGAAAGACCAACAAATGTGAAGCACTTCAGAGTGCTCAAAAGTAAATGCTACATCAAAAGAGAATATGGAAGAATGGAGAAGTTTGACTCTCGTGTGGACAAAGACATACTTGTCAGCTACTCAAGTAGAAGGAAATCATATAAGTGTTACAGTCTAAGGCTCAACAAAGTTGTGGAAAACAAGTACAGGAGAATCATCCTTTAGATCATATTATCAGAAACAAGGATGTAGGAGTTGAGACTAGAAGAAGAATTTGTTCACCAGAACAAATGCACCTAGCACTCTTATCTACAATTAAACCAAAAAAAAATTAAGAGTCCAACAAGGATGAATTCTAGAAAAAAACCATGAATGAAGAATAAGATCAAATAGAGAAGAATGACACTTGGGAATTGTTTCCAAGACCAAGGTACAAGAATGTGATTGGCACAAAATGAGTTTTCATAAATAAATTGAATGAATATGGACATGTTACAAGGAACAAATCTAGATTGGTATGTAAAGAATACACACATGTTGAAGGGATCAACTTTGAAGAGACGTTTTCCCCTGTTGCCAGAATGTAAGCAATCCAATTGATATTAGCTTATGCATGCTCCAAGAATATTAAAGTGTATCAGATGGATGTTAAATTAACCTTTCTAAATGGGTAACTTGAAGAAGAAGTCTACATTGAACAACCAAAAGGATTTCAGCTATCAGAGAACGAAGATTATGTGTGTAGGTTGAAGAAGGCCTTTTATGGTATAAAACAGGCTCCTTGAGCATGGTTCTCTAGATTGGATAAATATCTACAACATGCAGGGTTCAAAAAAGGAAGTGTATACAACAACCTCTACATCAAGGTAACTCAAAATAGTATTTTATTAATTGAAGTTTATGTTAATATTATTTTTGGAAGTGACAATGACAAATTAGCCATAAATTTGCAAAGGATATGCAGAATAAATTTGAAATATAATTACTTGGAGAACTATTCTTCTTTCTGGGTCTTCAGATATGTCAAAGCAATCAAGGCATTTTTATTTCTCAAATTAATTATATCATAGAGATGCTAAAGAGTTTTGGAATGGAAGATTGCAAACCAGTTAACACTCCTATGCAAACCAGTTACAAGTTGAGCAAAGATGATGATTCAAAGTCTACAGACTAGAGGCAATACATGTTAATGATTGGAAGTCGACTATATGTGACAACATCCATACCAAATGCAATGAAGGAATTTGGACAGGTGGCATGATTTCAAGCAGCACCAAATGAATCACATGTCTTAGCAATGAAGAGGATTTTCATATATCTCAAGGGCATAGAAGATTTTGGATTCTGGTATACAGAAGGAAATAATCTATCACTTATTGCCTACAAAGATGCAGATTGGGCAGGTTGCATTGATGACCCAAGAAGCACCAGTGGAGAGACATTCTACTTCGGTGAGTGTTTGGTATCTTAGATAAGCAAGAAATAATCATTAGTATCATTGTCTATAGCTGAAGCAGAGTATATTGCAACAACAACATGTTGTACACAGGTTTTATGGATGAAACATAATTTGAGAGATATACAAGTTGAGTATGATGAGCCCATTCCTATATATTGTGATAATATAAGCGTTATCAGTATCTCAAGGAATCCAGTGATGCACTCCAAGACGAAGAGCATTCCAATCAAGTATCACTTTCTACAGCAACAGGTTGCAGAGAAGAACATCATAGTTGAATATGTGGGGACAAAGGAATAGGTTGTAGATATATTCACAAAATTGCATCCAAGGGAAGTCTTTGAGTATCTTTGCCATAGACTCGGAGTAATTTCTACTCCCAAATGAATTATTTTGAATGCTTATCTTATATTTCTTAGAGTTACACGAGGAAGCACCATAAAAAGGACAATTCAGTTTGGGGGAGCATTTTCAGGAAGAGTTCAATCATGGGGAGTAGCCCCAAGGACAATTCAGTTAGGGGGAGCAGCCCCAGATGGTAAGTTACCTTTTCCATTGATGTCAAAGGGGGGTATATTTATTGCATGCATGGAGAGAGAGCACAGAGGCATGGTTTCAGGGGGAGTGATGGTCATAGGGGGATCATGATCGATATAACTTCATTATTGCATCAGAGTGTTTCCATCAATGCCAAAGGGGGAGATTGTTGATTAATTGGGTTGGTTTTCATTGATGGCAACCCTTGAAGCAAGTCTGGTAGCAAATTATGGTAGCCCCAACAATATGACTAAGGGACTTCGGTTTGATTGATGTATAATGGTATGAATTTTAATATATTTGCATGTAAGACTATTCTATATGGCTAGTACATGTCATACCATTTATGGTGATATGTGGAATGTCACCAAACTCCTCATGGTTAGAGATTTATGTCCATATGAAGTTGGAGAACGATCACAAGTTATCTAGAAGCCCCTAGAAGGTCAAAGAAGTCAATTATTCTATAAGCTCATAGAAGAAGTGTACTAATTAAATTGAAGGTAACTAGGAGTTAATCATGGGTATAGTTGGTGCATCAAGAAATAAATTAAAAGTGGCTGCAACAATAAGTTAGTCAAAGGGAAAGAAGTTATGAATTGACTAATTATAGAAAAGTTAGTTGCAACAAGAAGTTGTGAGTAAAGATAAATTATTTAAATAATAAAGTAGTCAAAGTGGTTGCAAAGAGAAATTATTTAAATAATAAAGTGGTTGCAACAAGAAGTGGTGAGTTTACTATTTATGGATAAGTCAAAGTAGTTGCAAAAAAAATTATTTAAATAATAATTTAGTTGCAACTAGAAGTGGAGAATTTATTATTTGTAGAAAAGTGAGTTAGAAGTGGGTTATAGCTAAAATAAGGAAAGTGGGTCAAGTTGGTTAGAAGGTAACCCCTTGAGGAAGCTACATGGAAGTATAAATAAGAGAGAAAGGCTCTCCCATTAGCACCTATTGAATATCATTGAATATCTATTTTGTGAAAGGTTATTTGGGAAGGTATTATTGATAGAGAAAAGTGCGGCAGAAAAAGTGCAGCAAGAGAAGTGTGGCAAAAAAATCGCAGCAGGAAAAGTGTTGTAGAAAAATCACGACAGGAAGAATGTGGCAGAAAAACCGTAGCAGAATTTGCCCTTATCAGCATAGGATATATTCCTTATATACTTTTTGATCAATGATATATGGAATACATTATGAATAGACATCGATGCAGGTAATGCAATCATACAATCTACAAGACCAATCCTCTCTAGGATTTTAAATGGCCCACAATAACGAGCTTCCAACTTTGAACAATTTCCCAACTTCAAGGAATTTTTGTTGGCCTTCACTTTCAAGAATACATGGTCACCCACTTTAAATTCCCTATGAGTTCTGCCTTTATCAAAATAGATTTTATTCCTGTCTTGAGTAGCCTTTAAATTCTTCTTTATTTTCAACATCTACTCTTCCATTTCCCTGAGTAATTCTAGTACAACCACTGCTCTATCTGTTGGGTTGTCCCGACTTGCAGGTGTGTTGCACCTTTTGCCATAAAGGACCTCAAATGGGATCATCCTTAGAGTTGCTCGGTACACATTGTTATAAGAAAAATCTACCAAGTGTAGGTGTTGGACATATTGTCATTGATATGTTTTCATTGATGTCAACAATTGATGTCATTATGATGTGATGATAAGTTTTTATGATGAATTGTCATTGTTGATTTATCATAGAATAATTTTTCATTGATGTCAACAGTATATCAATTAGCAGAAAACATTAAACAATATGACAGTATGACAAAGATTAAAGCTCGGGAAGGTTAGCGAATCAAGATCAAAGCTCAGAAGGAAGAGCGCATTGTAGAAATTTCGTCAAGATCGATGGAAAGACTGAGAAGTTGATCAATGCACAGGAAAAGGTGAGAAGCCTCAGCAACCGTCCGATCAAGAAATTGACAGTGTTGATTATCTCATGTAACGAATGTCGGTCATATGAGTGACCGTAGGCTTAAAGTATCATTGCAAGAATAGTCAACGATCAAATCAAGACTGTTGAAACTCATGTGCCAGATCAACGACATGGATGAATTGTAGAGAACTAAAGGAGAATTAAACGAGTCGCTAGATCCAATCCCACAATTGGTCTAGATCGTCATATCTCATAAACTCAAATATCGATGATTATGGTTGATCCAAAAAACGATCATATTAAGTCGGATTAAATCGTGACTGTCGGATACGCCAGGGATAAATTGTGGAGAATGAAAGGAGAATTAAACATGGTGTTATTTACAATACCACAATTAGTCAGGATCGTCAAATCTTATAGGTTCAAAGATCGGCGATTATGGTTGACTCACTAACAAACACACAACTTCAAATTGTGGAGGTTGGGTGACGAATTAAATCACTTGCAAGTTGTGGTTATGCAATCATCCTTGATCGTGGATTTGCTTCGAGAGTCTTCATAACCATTGGATCACTTATGAGTGGAAGGACATGATAAGTTGAAAGATCTGAGATCTCAATTATCCGAATTTTCGTCAATCGTTGGACCATTCTAAAGAGGAGGGGCACGATAAGCTAGAAGAAGAGTGGTTGAATTTAATCCAAGGAAAAATAGCATCACACACAGAATGAGCCCTCGATCTAAGATCATGATCAAACGAACATTATTCGTTTCAGGTCTAAATATGTGAGGAGGTTACCCTCTGGAAAAATCTCACATCAACAATTGTCAGTTTGAGATTTGAAATACCCGAAGTCCGGAGATCCAAAATAAATTCTCGACCATCGGATCATCCGAAGTAGATCTCAGACGTTAGATCATTTGAAGAATATATCAAGCGTCAAATCGTCTGAAGTGAATATGGGTCATCTGATCCAGAGAATCAGTTTGAGATTTGAAATCCCCAAAGTTCGGAGAGCCAGAGAGTCGAAATAAATTCTCGACCGCCAGATCATCTGAAGTAGATCTCAGTCGTCAGATCGTCCGGAGTAAATCTCAAGTGTCGGATCATCCGAAGTGAATCTGGGTCATCTGATCTAGAAAAGACGTGGCATAAACCTGTGGAATCCGAGTAAAGACCTGAGGTAAGCCTCAACCGTCCAATTCAAGGACATGTGGCAGACTAAGTCAGCAAGGACATGTGGTAGACCACGTCAGTAGAACACATCAGCAAGGACATGTGGCACATTCAGATAATGACAAGTGTCAAGTTGAAATCGACATTTCAGAACGTGTAAATCAAGAATCTGAGTGACATGTGGCAGCTACTCGACTCGTGCCATGTCATCAAGTGACATAAGCAAGTTACGTCACACCGAGAGTTTTACTTCGGAATTTTTTCCACCAGCACTTTCCCAAAGTCTCGAAGTCCCGAATGTCGGAATCCCGAAGTGGACATCAGTCATCTGATCTGAATATCACTTCAGGTGCATTATCAATCGTTGATCAAAATATAGTGGAAGTATAGCGTAAGTAGAAATAGCCGAAGTCCCGAAGTAAATGATGGACATCCATCTCAATGCTTGATTAAGTCTGAGCCATTGGATCAAGCAGTGAAAGGATAAGTGTAAGGATCAAATCTAACCATTGATCTAGTTTCGCAAAATAAACATGAACCGTCTGATATGTTCAGCAAAATAATATTGAAAGATTTGAAAGGACAAAGTCCTGAAGTCCCGACAGTCGTCCATCTCATCGGGAGATTAAATCGTGACCATTGATTCTAATAAAGTTCTTAAGCGCTCGTTTGGCCTAGCATCTAGTCACCACTGTTGGTCATATGAAATAGAGAAAAAAGGGTAAAATGAGGCAATGCTTAAATTGATAAGCTCGTGGTTCTATGCCTGCGATCATATGAAATTTTTTGAAGGAAGCACCTCATACAGACTTAATTCGACACAAATTTAACATCAGAACAATACAGATAATCCATAAGAGATCAAATATGATATGTTGGTGAAAAGAGAATACAACAGAAGCATGAGAATCATATGATGAGTCGATCCATGTCTGTGATCAACTCATGAAGAAAAAAGAACTGACACACAGTCATGATTAAAAGAGAGTTAATTCATGAGTATTATGAATAAAGGATAAAATGAAAAATTATATTAATTAAAGATTAATATTATCATTTTAAATGAAAAGGTACAATGGTTCAAATATCAAAAGACACAACAATTCAAGTTCAGACCAATTGGAAGACTATATAAACAAGAAGGAATGGTGAGAAGAAGTGTAGTTGAATTTGTTGAAATATATATATTTATATATAATGGATTGAATGAAAGCTCATTCGATCAGGTTGGTGCATCTTTACAAGCTGGTTCTTGTATGAGAATTGGATTCCTCACATCTCAGTTGGATTTGAGATCAACAAGTTGGGACTTGTTATGAGGGTTGGATTCCTCATTTCTCAGTTGGATCTTAGAACTACAAGTTGGGTCTTGTAACAGAGAGTCGGGTCTCTCATAATTGTATGAAGATGATATTCAAAGATTAATATTATATATTCATTCAAGCTATTTAATAAATAAAATATTTATTCTTTTATATATATTGATTGAGAAAATGAAATAAATATTTGTTGTTCAATTAATTTGTGAAAAGTGAAAAATTATCCTAAGTTTTGTGGCACTGATTCACCCCCCCCCCCCTCTTAGTGTCAAGTACCCATTTCAACAATTGGTATCAGAGCAAAGCAAGGTTCCTTCAACATAGTTTAAACACTAAAGGTAGATTCAGAAGAAATGGGTGGACAAATCATTATTTCCACAAATGAAGCTCCCTTATTTGATGGAAAATATTATTTATACTGGAGGGAAAATATGAAAAGATATATGAATTCAAGAGGATCTGGAGTTTGGGATTCGGTAGTAAGTAAGCCCTGGCACTTAACTATTTCAAAGAGAAAATACAAAACTGCAAAAGAAGCAAAGAGAAATAATTTAATAGCCTTAAAAGCAATTCAGGATGGATTAACAGACCAAGTCAAAGAAAAGATGAAGCACTACAAATATGCTAAAGAATTATGGCTTCAACTAGAAAACTATTATCAGAATGAAACACAAGAAGAGGATAAATCCTATCAGAGTAAGAAACAAGACTCAGATACAGAGGATTCCTTTCATAATAAAGAACAGAACTCAGAAGAAGAAAGTTCTTATCAAGATAATGAAGAAGATAAAGAAAAGGAAAACTGCAATCAAATTGAAGAACATAATATAGAGAAAATGATTTCTAATCAGAATGAAATACAGGAATTGAGGAATACCTCAGTATTCAATAAAGAAAAATTACATAATCTTAAAATTGATGTTGCAATAACTATAGGAGAGATTCAGTTGGAACCAGGAAATTATATGCATATTAAAGTTCCTGTGGAGGTTATTGATCATCTTGAGTACACAACTATGTGCACTCTAGAAGAGTTGGAAAACTCCAAGAGAAAGATAAGATGATACTACAACAGTTGGATCAATCTAACCATGAAGAGCATGAACAAAAATTTCAGCTAGAAAACAAAGAAGAAGAGATCAAAAGATTGAAAACCGAAGTTGTGAATCTTAGAAAGGAGGTTGAGAAGTCAAACACTCAAATTGAGGAAATTAAAGAAAGTAAAGAAGAGCTAAAGATCCAGTTAACAAGGAAA
>ML804839.1:47762-62954 GCA_009831015.1 Picea engelmannii | reverse complement strand
CCAACAAGTAAATTCTTTATTATAATAGTCTAGGATAGCATGGTTTTGGTCCAACCAATCTGTACCAATTAGACAGTTGTAGGAACCTAAAGGAAAGATGCTCAAATCTGCCCTGGTGCTCAGTCCATTCATGTCCACTAGGCATGAATTAACCATCTCATTAAATTTTCTTTTGGCTCCGGTAACCAGCTGCACCAACCAATATTTTTCACTCTTGCTTCTTGGAAAATGAAATCTTTCCACCATATTAGGATCTATATAACTATTAATAGCTCTTGAATTAATTAAAATAGAAATGGTTTGGTTGTTGATCATACCTTCCACTTCAATCATATGTGACTCAAACTCATCCAACTTGTTGTCCAGTTCTGCATAGATCCTAGGTAAATTCATGCCCATGTCCTCCACTATTTCAGCTTGTTGTACATTGTGAATATCTCTCACTTTTTCACTTCTGTGAGGACAATCTCTATACTTATGATCTCCCTTACAACCCCAACATTGAATAGGTGATTTCCTTGGCCTTTTTCCTCCTGCCTCAATCATTCTAGGCTCTCTAGAAGTGGGTTGTCCCTGAGGACTTATACTGAAGAATGGTAGCTTAGTCCCCTTTTTCCTATGTTCCATCTTGTACTTCTTCTTGTCTTCCCAAGATTTTTGGAAAGTTGTACTTCCTTTATGTTAATCATATAGGCATTTAGCTCACCTTATGGTCTCCTCCAAATTTTTGGGATCATCATATTGTATCTTGCCACAGATGAATGATGGAAAACCACTCAAATACCTATGAATCTTAACTGTCTCATCTTGATGAAAGAGACATATTTTAGCATTTCCCAAAACCTTCTTTCATATTCATCTATTTTCATACTCCCTAGCTTCAGTTCAAAAAACTCCTTCATTTTCTTGTCATAATATCTCTTAGTCAAGTATATCTTTTGAAAATACTTCTTAAATTCCTTCCAAGTAAAATTTTTCTCTTTAATGTGTTGCACCTCCACAATTTGGTCCCACCACACAGATTCCTTTCCCTTGAGTTGATAGATAGCAATTCTTCCTTCTGCATGTGAAGAATAATTATGTAATTGAAAATACTTTATCATGCCTAGCATCCATGTCTTTGCATCTTCATCCTTCTTGTGCTCACCTTCAAATGTAGGAGGTTTGATTTTGTTCATTTATCCTTGTAGCTCATCCACCACAGACCTCTTCTTATGCTTTCTAATAGGGGATGGACTTGAGCTACTGTGTTCTCTCCTTGTGGAATTCCTTGGGGAGTGATGGTGATGTTTGCTAATACTTCTTGCTCTTCCTTTCTCATCAGGAAACCTGTAACTTCCTTATTTCCTTGAGTCATTCTCTTTATCCATCTTCTTTTCTATTATGTCCAAGCTTTGCATTAATATTAAATTGAAGTTGTCTTGGTGCTTCTTAGATTTCATAAGGATTTCATTATCATCTTTATAAATTTGGACATCCTTTTGCAAAATTTTAGCGATCTCTACCCGGTTCAAGATTTCTTCATTTCCTTCTCCATGTCCATTTGAGTTTGTACCTTCATTACCCATATGGACATCCATCCCTCTGACCTCATATTCCTAGATGTAATTCCATTGTGTATCTTCCATGATTCTTCACTCTATGATGATCCTAATCTGATCTAGTTGTTGTTAACTCTACAAAATGTTCAGCCAATGAAACTTTGTTAGGCTAATTGCTTTAACAAATTCAAGAAATTATGCTCAATTCTGGTTCCATAATACATCATAATTCTTTCTTCTAATTTTCCTGAAAATTGCCTACCCAGGTCAATTTTCTGAGTGAGTAGTTATATTCTACTTTTCAAGATCTTGCCAATGCTTGCTTCCAAGCTCAATTTTGAGTTTTGAGCAGAAAGTTATGAATATTTGAAAATTGTGCTTCCTGGGAGGTAATCCCTGTGCAGTTGTTCTTTTTCTTCAAATCCGAATTAGCTCTTGGATCTTGTGTTGAATCCTCTAATAAGTACACAGGTCCTATTTCTTCTTTACATGCAGGTCTGTACAAATTGGAACCCTACAGATTCCTTTTTAATCCCTTTTACATCTTTAAAAATAAGAAACTAAGACACTATCCCCCTTTACTTCGGCAAAAAATTTCATATGACCAAGCGCTTAGCTGAAATGTGGTTATTCAGAGCTTCATGAATTCGGGCTTCATAGGTTTCACCTTCATCACACTTCATTTACTTCGAACGTCGAAGTGGCTAACTTCCCGAACAATGTTTCTCCGAAGTTTCGGGACTTCGACACTCGAGAGCTTCGAGCTTCAGAGGATTTTTCATCACAACCCAAAATTTCCTCCAAATGTTGAATTTCCAAACTTCTGGGGTCTCATTAGAAACTACGCAACATGGGGTGCTACGTGGAAAAAATGTGGAGATGACACGTGGCCCAATCGATGGGTGGCACATGTCAAGTTCCAACTGGCACAAAAGTTCTATGAAAAGAATGAATCAGGATGACATGTGGCATGCGTAAAGTGGGTCCACATCACCCTAGGTGACATCAGTAGGCCACGTCACTCCAATGCTCCGGGACTTCGGGACTCTGAGCTTTGGAGGATCTCTCACCAGAGCACTTCAAAACTCCCGAATGCCAAACTGGAAAATCTCCCTAACCATCTCTCTCTAGAGCTTTACTACTTCAGCGCTCTGAAACCTCGAGCTTCAGATAAATTCTTAGCATAACACAAAAAATCTCTCGAATGTCAAACTTTCGAACTTCCGAACAGGTCCACATCACCTTAGGTGATTCCAACATGCCACGTCACTTTGGTGCTTCAATACTTTAGAATTTTGGGCTTCGAAAGATTTCACACCAGCACACTTTAAAACTCATGAACATCGAATTTTCGAACATACGCTATCTAGAGCTTCAAAACTTTGGGCTTCATAGGTTTCTTCTACCACACACCTCAAAACTCCTGAATGTTGAACTTCTGAACTCCCAAACAAGTGCTCCTCAGAGCTTCGGGACTCCGACGCTCTAGAACTTCAGAACTTTCCAAACCAAAACAATTTTTTTCCCACAATCCTCCCAAAGGCAGAATACTTGATAATATACAAAAACGTGTCCCCGACAACAGACGGTCCTGATTTACTTTGATACTTCAAAGCTTCATGGATTTGGGGAACTCTCGACAAAACACTACAAATTTCTCGAACGTTGAATTAGCGAATAATCGCTAATATGAAAACACGCATCCCCAAACATGAACGATCCAAATTTACTCCTGAATTTGGGACTTCAGGAGATTTTCTTCCTGACAGCTTAAGGACTTGCTTCTACCAGAGTGTCGAACCTCCAAAATGTCGTGAGATATACAACTCACTCTCGCTTACGTGCAGATTTGATGGATGGGATCTGATCTTCTCCACTGTGCCTTACCTCCTAATTTGTGCTTGATCCAATGGCCCAGATTTGTCCTTGAATAAATCCAACATTCAAGTACTCCTCCTAGTGATCTACAACATAGATTCACTCCAGGACTTCGAAGCTTTGGGGATTTTACCTCATTTTCATCAAAGACTTAAAAAAAATTTGCCAAAACAATGAAGTCTGAAGGATTTGAGGAGGTTAACCGCCGCACTCCTTTACCAGAACTGCCAGCTGTGAAGGATTCAAACCTTTCCAAACAGATATAAAGGCCCAAGTCAAATCTCGTGGCCCAAATCAACGACCATTGTGGTTTCCCAAATTGCTACACCTCATGAGCTTTCAAACATAGTTAATTTTTTCTCTCAGTGCCTTCCTAGCACTTATGGATTCTCTATGACTCGAAATTTGGCCATTTCAACAACAATTTTCTATGAAATTTTTTCTTTAATTTCCACTTACATGGCCCATCTAGGCTTAGTGTTGAAAACTAGAGCTCTGATACCAAATTGTAACATACCCGACCACCCAGGCCGACCCATTCCACTCCATAAAAACAATAATTCCATATATAGCTTTAATCAGAAAAATATATTCTGCAAATACACAGGTTCATGCGGAAATAACATTACAAATTTACATGTAGAGTACACAGGAAAAACCCATAAATATAAACATTTGTATAAATACACAACATGTAAATTAACAAACAATTGATACTTATCTTTGACAGAAGACCATGAACTGTGTGTAGACCTTCCATGATCCTCCCAGCCTTAGACCACATTGCACAAACTCTTAGCAATGGTTCACCCCTGAGTTGGGACTAAACTCCACCTGGGTAAATGTATTCCTAGTTAGAATGAGGCAACATAGACAACATGAATGATTTCATCTTAGGTGCCAACTCACACTAACAACCTACAGTCTCTCATTCCCCACGTGTTTGTCCCACCCTAGGAAGTGTGCCCCTTCTCTTCTCAATAGTCCTTCGATTGCCCCACTTCCCTTCCAGGACTTCAACAACAGGTTGGTTAGGAAGTCACAGAGCACTGTAGCTGCAGTTGGTATCCCTCAGAAAATCACTTCCTCTGTAATTCTCTCACCTGGAGAGAGGTTCTCATGGGCCTAAAAAACTGCCTCTTCAATCCACAGGCATGAAAACCGACCTCTTCAAACCCATTGGCATGCCAACCCACTTCTTCAATCTAGATCTTAAGTCAACCAAGTACATGTAATGATGATGAAAGAACTAGCGTTCAATTACAAGAATCAATAGAATTTAGGTATGGAACAGGTGATGGCAGCAACGACGCTTACGTGAGGAACAATACGGGCTCAAGTAAGGTACAGGTATGTTATTCATGACAGAGAGGTACCAATTATAGCTCCAGGAGTGCGTGCAAGGGAGAGGTAAAAAATGTTGGAGTGAATGGAAAATGGATTGTGAATCCAGAATCATGAATGTGTTGGTGAATGGGAAGAATGGGAAAAATGGACTAATTTCCCCCACATATATCTGCATGCGCTCTTGATGACACATGGATCTCAGGGAGCTCATTTCTCTCCACTTCAGATTCATTCTCTTTCCCATAAGAACTTAGGATAAAATAATTATCCTCACCATAGTCTTTAGGAATAATATTATAATATTCCCTTGGAGATAAGCCCTCTAGCTTAGCCCCTTCCTAATGGAGTTTACTCCCCCGTACTCTTTTATCGTGGTTGGTCTACATGCATCGATGTATTATATTAATTATATGAGTTCTTACATATAAAAAAAATAAGCTTATTGGCCTTTAGCATCTAGTCTCTTCATCCTAATCATCACATAAGTCTTCTGGCTTATAATAACCTGGCTCACTAGCCTATAAACATATTTACAATTTTAACTGGGGCTTGGTCTTGGGGGTGTTACACCTGATTCAGAACCAGATTCCATTTCAAACACCATAACTACTTCCACTCCTACTCAGCAACACTGAGGTGAATGCATTCCAATCCACTTCATCTTAGGAACCCAACGGTAAGAAGAAAAACAAGGGTAAATCCAAGAAACCTTCTAACGAGAAGGATAATCCAAATACTATTGATACTACCCTCATTGTGAGGCTATCGCTAAATTTTTGAAGGGTACCTTCCAACCGGTTCAACAATAAAATATGGTTGCACAAAATCATGCCCCTCTGCAAGAGGGCAACGCAGGTCATTCCCACCATTGGGATGCTCCCTCAAGTGTCTTTAAGGTGTACATGTTTAATATGGTTAATTTCACGACTCGAGAAAATACTTATGACACTCCTCCAAGTGATGAGGGTAAAGGAAAGGTTGTCGATCAACCCTCCCATCCACTCCTCTTCCATCTTCCAATCCTCTTCATATTGAAAAGAAAATTTCTAACACAGCGTTGCGCCCGCCAAGAGCGTAATTTGAAAAGTGACATTTAAGTCCAATGCACATTCTTCCCAAAACTACAATATCGTTGAATATTTGGTACAAGCGCCTTGTGTTATGTAAACCCTCAAAGTTATACATAACTATCCAAGTCAACGTAGAACCCTATTGTCATCCATTGGAGCCACAGATCCGGAATATTCGAACCTGATTATGTTTAATGTAGATTATTTTAAGGAGAGACTCTCCCACCACTTAGCATTCCAAATTCAAATTTTTATTGGTGGAAAGAACATCCATCGCACTGTTTTGGATGAGGGAGCCTCCAACTGTGGCATGTCTTTGTCTTGTTGGAGAGCCCTTGGTTCTCCTAAATTTAACTAGTCTCCTACCACCTTGAAATCATTTGATGGATGTGGTTTCCATACTCACATAATCTTGCAATCTTTCATTGTGACATTGAAGGGTAAAATTGTTTCGGTTGATATTGAAGTGGTTGACACGACCCTGGATTACAATTTTTTACTTGGTCATAGTTGGTTGTATGCGATGATTGCAGTTGCATCTACAGTATTTCATATCTTATGATTTTCCCATCAAGGAAAAATTATTATTGTTTACCAAATTGACTATACAACTCTAGATCTCCACAATGTTGCAGCGAATAATGTCCCTTTTTTAGGACAGTCTAGTTTTGAGAGTGTAGGAGTAAGTCTCCTTAAGGATTCCTCGCTCATGGGGGTTTTTCCTTTACCCATCCTCCCACCCTGTAGGTTTCCACGTTAAATATGATTTTGAATCAAGTGTGACAACCCCTATAATCATCTAATCCTTTGGTAGTACCTAGTGTTGACGAGCATATTTCATCGTCTCTGTCAAGATCATTAAAAACTGAAATATACCCCCCTCCTTCCAAATCGAGTATCACTTTGGATCGAGTACTTGAACCTTCTTTTCCTCCACCTAGTGAAAATATTCCTATTAGTAACCAGACGCCTAAAGGAGGAAAGAATAAGAGTTGTTAGAGAGAACGATGTTTGGGGGGGAGGTCTCCAGCCTCTAGACATAATGTTGGAGCAAAACCACTAGATTCCAGCAAAGAAACTAGGGGGGAGGTCTCCAGCCTCTAGACATAATGTTGGAAAAATACCTCTAGAGAGACATGCTTCTAGGAGTGATCCTCGCTTGGGGGTCATTCTGATCATAACGTAGTAGTTTATTCTGGAACGAGCTTAGTCTTTGTTATTTCTTGTGCTCATAAATACATGAGAATAGGTTACCAAGCTTAGTCTTTGTTCTTTCTCATGCTCGTTAAAACATGAGAATAGGTTACTGAGTATAATTTTATCTATTTTTCAAACTCATAAAAGCTATATGAAAAAATGAACTCTTTGGAGTCTCATTTAAGCTCTTTCCAGACTCCCTAAACACGAAAAGATTGTCAAGTGAGCTTTTGTCCTTTCACACTCATTAAAAGGTTTGAAAGGGTGTCTATCGAGTGGTAGTTTATCTCTTTTTTTGCCTCGATGGACTAATTACGAAAAATAAACAATCTTGTCAAGCATGACTAGAAGAGTTCTCCCCTATATTGTTTTACACATTTTTTGGCTTGGGAGACTAAATTTATGAAAAAATCATCCATGGAGTCATTTTGAAGTTCTTTTCAGACTCTCTAAATGTGAAAAACCACCGATTTTACCTTCTTTGGGCTCATAAAACTATGCATCGAAAGACGTATGTGAGTCTAATCTCCAGGACCCATACAGGACCGAACCCCTCCTTCCTCAGGTTCATTAAACATATGTCAAGGGACTCATCTGAAGGATGAGCTATACCAAGCATATGTTATCCTCCTCAAGCTCATTAAAAAATAAAGAGGTACTCATGTATCTGGATGGGGGGGGGGGATTGAAGGAAGTGGGTCTAGCTTTTTGGAATTCTTTATGGAAGTTATTGTTGCCCTTGAACATGGCACTTGTTTGCATCTCATCTTACAGTTGGGTAATCTACTTGTCTCTAATGCATACCAATTCCATGTGTCGTTATACTTTTTTGTTCCAGTCGAAAAGTGCTCTTATATCTGTCACCTTTTTCTCTTGGTACTCGTCGAGTCAATGCTACCAAGTCAGTTTTCGTGCCTCGTCATGTTGAAGGGAAAGTTCACTTCAAACCATCCATCTATAGTATTACCAATTTTCAGTTCTTGTGTCAGTCCATACTCATTTGATTCACCATCTTACATCACTTTATTGCATCTCTTTCATGTCGATGATGGGGGATACATCAAGGCCCTCCTCCTACGAGTCTTTTAATATCAACATTAGCACATCATCTCGGAATTAGACTTAGAAAACAATTAGTACCTTGGAACCTGCATGACTCAATGGCAGGCCTCCTCACCTCCGACAGTAGCTTGACATCATTGACCTATGATCGAATGATTCCATGAATGTTTGACCTCAACTCATTTATTCACATTTGTTGGAATGCATTAGGGTACCTTGGGAGTCATTTTCACCATTGGTGATTTCCTTCACACTTGTTAATGGTATACATCAATTAACGGTAATCAAGTGGTTTCTACCATGTTTGAAATCAAATCATCTATTCACATGGATAAATTTGTACTGTGTCGAAATCAGGACGAAGACCCTGGGTTGGGAACTCACTCTATTTATCTATTTTACCCAGGATGTGATGGAGATCATTTGAGGATGTGACGCGGACCCCCAATCCTCAGAATCGAGGTCCGCACAGGATTGTTCTAAATCTTCCCTCCTGAGTCTAATTGCCTCTTAGGTTCCTCCACAAGGAATCCTACACACACACAACAACAGTGTTTTTCCACAGGTCCTTATGAGTATGCCCGTGTGAACCAACACAAAGCACCACTCAACTTCCCCTGACCATAATAAAATGATCGCGCCCTTTTTTCCTTATTTGGGATTTCGGGTTTCGCGATTTCACGAATCCTGTTGTCGAAGTTCTTGACCTTTCCACCTTCCGAAACCCGAAATGTTGATTTTTCCAAAATGATTGGCCACATCCTCCTACACAGTTGTATCGCATTTCATGACTTCGGGAGTTCTAAAACAAGGAATCCCGACCTCTTGTATTCACAACTGTCGAAATGTCGAAACCCAAAATGTTCAGCAAAAGACTGGCTTCTATCGGAACATTCTTTTTCCTTTCGGGGTTTCGGACTTCGCGATTTCGTGAGTCCTGATGTAATGCTTCCGGCTCTCTAACCTCCACAAACCCCGAACTCTGAAACAATATCCCCAACAGGATCAACGACTATAAGTCTCCCTTCGATCCGATGGCCCCATGTGATTTCGGACTTTCAGGTACCGGGAGTCCAAGAGTCTCGATCCCAAAACACTGTCCTCTCGGGTTCCCGAACCCTGAAACACCGAATTGCCGAAACGCCACCTCACACTATTTCGCGTTTCGCAATTTCGGGGGTTCTTAGGTGAAGAGCCCAAATTCTTGTCAACGGGAATGCCGAAATTCTGATTCCCGAAATGCCAAAATACCCTTCACAATATCTCGGATCTCGCAACTTCAAAATTCTAAATACAAGGGTCCAAGCTCCTTGTCCTCAGGACTTCCGGTATTCTGAATCCCGAAATGTTGAAATGATTTTCTTTTCCCTGGGATTTCATGAACCGGGAGTTCGAAACTCTCGATTTCAAATTATTGTCTCCTCGAGACCCCGGAACCTGAAATTTCGAAACGCTCCTCCAAAGGTATTTCGCGTTTCGCAATTTCGAAGCTTCTAATGTGGAGCACTCTGCTCCCTGTCAACAGGAATGTCGAAATGTTGATTCCCAAAATAATCTGATGCTCCAGCAGATCACGATCAACGGTCCACGTTGACTCTTGTTACCAAAGTGATGGATTCATCCCTCCTTATCCACCTTGTAACTTCTCTGGATCTTACGATTCTCGTGATTTTGGGAGTTCTCCTCGGAGAATTTCGACTGCTCGATTTCTTCCTTAACAACTCCTTTGAAATGAACCAGTATTCTTATACTGGAACTCAAATCCTAAGAAATGACTTCGACTCCCCCCCTTTGAACACTTCAAATGCGTTAATCCTTCTGAGCTTTTCTCTGACAACTTCAAATCACAAAAGAACTCCTGCATGCACACCTTGCGGCAATCCTTCAAGTACTTATGGGTATTTGAACTCACGACTCTCTGCACTTCCTCTGCAACAACAGTCCTTCAATCTCTCAACCTTAGTTGATAAGTCCTAAGGTCTTGACCAGCCTACGTACACCTTGCACGGCTTCTGTGCTTGTCTTGCACTTTTGTTGAAACGAGAACAACGTTATACCTCCTGAGCTTTCAGAGATAAACTTTGAGCCTTCATCAACGCACTCCTTGCAGGAACTTCTCATTCAGGATGAGAAACAATTGAAACTCATTTCCTCTCTCTCTCTCAGATTTCAAACATTCAACATGAAATCATACATTCACAGTACTAAAGAAAATGCATAACAGATAGCATAAAACAACTGTAAGTAAACCATTCAACATGTACAAACAGAAGTCATCATAACACCACGAATCTGAATTAAAGCTTCATATATTAATTCAAAACTCTTGTACATGAGTTCTTCTTCTCAATTCTCTGCTACAACTCTCTTCTTCTCTATGCTAATGTGCCTAAATTGATCTAATTCTGATTGATACAATGATACAAAGATGAGGGTGTCTATAGTCATTTTCCCTCCTGTTCCTAAAACTGTCTAATCTAGAATTTAAATCTACCTACTTTCATTAATTATGCATAAATGCCTCTACCTCCTACAGATGAGAGCGAATCACTCATGATCTATTTACAATACGCAAGTACACTTCCCTTTAACCATTACATTAATGCTTCAAAAAAACATTTCCAAAACATGTAAAATGTATGTTTCACTTTCCAGTTGTCTTCTGCCTTCACACTCGCTTGACTGCTTACGATGCTCCTGTATCAGGATGTAAAATATTTCAGTACAATCATCATGCTGGAAAACTTATTGATATATATACTATCACATAGATCCACACTGTATTGATCTATGGCTATGTTTTGTCATCTCGTAGCTCCGTTGTGTATTTTATGTGGCTGCGATCAGTTCATGTCATGGAGGTATGGATCCAAATTGTATCTCTGGTGGCCATATCCTTAATCAATATTCTCATGGATATGCAATGTATTTGTTAGCAGTCATGCTTCGAGTCTTCTCGTATTCCGAGCACAGGTATGTCTTCCTTAGAAATAGAATATTATATATTAATACTATTTGATGACTGTTTGCAACTTCTGCGAGGTTTTCCCACTCCAACACCCTTTCATTGAAGAATATGTAAAGTGTTTCGGCCATCAGTTTATCTTCTAAACCTCACACTTTAGGGGGCATATGTTACACATCAAAATTTCATGCTTGAGTTTCGCACCCTAAGCGTCGCAAGTGTTGCAAAGTGACGTATGCACCTTGGTAAGTGTCACATGAATTGTCAAAAGTGTCGTATGCACCTTCCCAAGTGTCACATTCACTTTGCTGAGTGTCACAACCCCTTCACACCATGAAATACATTTTCCATGACCCCTAAGTCATATTGGAGGAAGAAACACATCATTTCAAGGTCAAAACACACCTTTTTCTTGGAAAAATCGACCTTTTTGGGGGCATTTATGAAGGGTGGCGCCTCCTGGACATGTTGGGAGAGGGCCACTTCATGGAATTCCACCCCCTATCCATGTTAGGGGAGATTCACTATATAGGATTTCACCTGGTCTCTCCCTCTAGGGGAGCACCGATCTTGTTAGAGGGAAAAGGGGGATCCTCCACCTTGCTCTATGAGCCAGCTCTCTTTGGATGGGGTTGGTTATGTTCGACCCCCATGATATGGCTTCACCTTAGGATCTAATACAAACCTTAAGGATCCATATCCTCAACCATATCATTCTTTTTCTCATGGTGGTTGTGCCTCTCAAAGCCTATAAATTAGAGGCATTTCCAAGGTGAAGGGGGAAACAATAGAGGTATCAAACCTTTGATTTTGGAGGAAGCATGAACATTTTAAAGTCAAGATTCATGCAAGGGATGGATGAGAAGAAATTGGAGAAATCTTGCATCATCAATAATTCTTTGTAAGTTCCTTCTTTGGATATCTAATTAATATCAACTTGGCATATTCCCTTCAAGTTCATGTTTTCTACATTTTCTTGTCTATTGTCGTTTCAGTCTTCATAAATAGATTTTCTTTGTCTAATAATTTAGAGTATAAAAAAGAGTTCCTTTTCTAGTCTTTGCAGGGTACCAGTTGTGTTGAGGAGCTTGGAGAACAAGCCTACAAATTGGAGCACGAGGACAAACATCACAACAAGGTGCACATCATTCTTCTTCTCTCTCTTGCTTGATTGATTCAGTTAGATCTATAGGGAAAGTAGTAACCACTTGTTATATTCTATATTTGGACCAAAGATAGGGTTATTGGTCCAAAGGGGAGATTAGCCTTTCTACAGGGTAATATTTCTCACAAAACACATGCCCATTTTTTCCACAGTACTAGCATATCTTCTTCTTTCGACTTCCACGGGATGCATATGTCTATCCCTTAGGTTCCCGGTCATGGTATGCATGTTTCTGTGTAGAAGTATCAAACCATACTCTATCCCTGTGATCCATCTTTACCTTTCCCTTGAGAAAGTGACCTTGATGTTTACCACCAAGCTTTCCTTCTTAAAGTAGGGTGTTCTGATCAGTAATCAAAAGAACACATAAAGCTTCAAAGTTGTAATCATTATCATATTCCTTGTGTGTTTTTCAGTTGGTGTGGAAAGTCAACATGAACACATTGAATTGTGTCCTCAAATTCATTAGGACCATCTCAATGAGTTTTCCATCCTTCTTCTGATAGTTCTTTCCACATTTTCCCAATTTCAACTGGAGTTCTTGACATGTGCCAAATAGTCCTCCATTCTCTCAAAGGAATGAGGATCAAGAGAGATTAACTCTTTCTCCAAATGCATGATGTGGTTCTTGTCGACTTAGTTGAACAAAAACTTTATCTTCTTCCATAATTGATGAGGATAGTAGATTATATTGATATGAAACTAAATCTCCCGTGAGATATAGGTCATGATGACCCATACAACCTCATACTTCT
The DNA here is from genome assembly GCA_009831015.1 of Picea engelmannii. NCBI lineage: Eukaryota > Viridiplantae > Streptophyta > Pinopsida > Pinales > Pinaceae > Picea > Picea engelmannii. The sequence continues at coordinate 49,974 of ML804839.1, read as the reverse complement.
TACCATAAACAACAAACTTTTCATGATCGTTTCTTGGATATGGAATCACAACCTTTCTATACTACCACAATCCTTTCCTAATCAGTAGGGTTTCCATATCTGGTGCTCATATTGCATAATTTGATCTATTTAGAACAATAGGATCAATCTTTGAATCCATCTTCAATATCTAAACAGAAAACTGATCTATTTCAATAAGTTCCAATCAACAAACCACTGGCCTAGAGTCAATCACACAATAGATCTGACTCGGCAAGGTTTGCATATAACAAGTCGAGGTTTTAAACCATCAACTCTAATACGATTTTTGGGAACATGGTGGAACATGAAATGAAACAAAAAATAAAGTATTGTAGATAATCGAAGAAGAAATTTTTTTTTTTGAAGAAGTATGGTGGTTTCTAAAGACATTGTTACAACACTTAAGTAGAGTGCAATATGATCAGAACATCATAGTGCATGTTGCACATGTTGATCGGCATGATATGTTGTACAAACTGCATGATGTAATGACCCATGGGGTTTGCTATTTATAGCTTCAAAATGTAACCAAATTCCACAAAATGTGGAAGATCTTGTCCACATGTAACCATTGGTTGTTAGAGTTGACTTCACCAAATCCTCGTTTTCGAGTCAACTCAAAGAGGATGCTCGACCCGACCATCTACTCATCCAATTCACAGTCGATTGTTTTTTTGGTCAATCCATAGCCTGACTATCTTCAATTGTTGGTCGACTGTCCAAATGATATGCACGTTGACTACTCAACCGACTTATGTAGTGTATTGGTCGATCACCTGACCAAATGTATCAAGGTATAGTTTGACCTCTCAAAAAACTAAACTCAGGATATGTGTGATGAACCTTCAATGCTTGATGTTCCAATAGGAATAATGGTAGGGATGATACCCACGGGCTATGAAATTTATGAAATTTAGTAGAATGGTGCTAGCTATTGGATACCAAATCAATATTTTCTCCACATTGAATTCTTCTCAGAGATTGAATAATAATTGAGGAGTATCCTTCCACTATAATATTATTAAATATATGGTGTAAATTGTAGGCCCTTCACTGGACCATAGAACTCCATTAAATTGTTTGTGGTTTTTCCCATATGTGAAGTAAATATGAGAATAATATTACCATAATCATTTCTAAAGATTTAGCTTGTCCTTGTTGAACCAATATTACCTTTGAAATCTCCATCAATGTTTAGTTTAATGAAATTTTCTAGTGTCCTTGACCATATCTTAAGAGAAATTGGTTTGGTTTTGGGTTTAGGCAATACATAGGCAAGATAATTCTACTTGAACTACCAATTGAAGAAGATGTTTTTTTAGTCACCTTGTAGCTGATCAATTCCCTCTAGCCATGGGAAGGAGGAAACTGATTCTTGAATGCTTTCTTGAATGCCAAGCTAGATGTCTTCCCTTTTCTGATGGTGAGGATATCAAGTTTTTCAAAGTCTAGATAATTCTTCCCCATGATCAATCATAGTGTTTAAAGAGAGCAGGTCCCTAATCCCATATCATGTTAATTTATAGACACCCATTGAACAAGTGTCCAGTTGTTTCCTGTCTAGACCTACACATATGACATATTGAGGGTCCTTATAACCCTGTCTTGAGAATTATATCCCATGTAAAAAAAATTCCCTATCAACAACCAAATAAAGGATGAGATCTTTAGCCAAATTTACATGTTGCAAATATTTCTCAAGATTCTTACTTTCTGTAGTAGATTGTGTTTAGATTCACTGTTGTAGGCCTATTTTACTATGAAGTTCCAATTTCCTTAGGAAACCCATTTGAGGATATATGCTCTTGTATCTTTACAATTTAATCTATCTTTAAGGTGGTTATCTAAAATTCTCCTTGCTTCTCTAGATACTCCCTCAAGCTAACATTCACTTTGTACTCATGTACAAAAATCCCCTTACTATTTTTCACTAGTGTTCAACCAATATCAGTTGACATGTTTCCATCCTTGGTCCATAAGAGACGATTGTGCCTCCCATATATTTGGTTTCTCTCCCATTCTAGACTCCTATTTCTAGGAATCATCTTGGAAGAGAGTGGATGTGCCATCCTTAAGTTCCCATAAATAATGGTTTTGGACTATATATCTATTGTTCCAAGCATTGGTCCATATAAGTGAACCATGGAAAAAAACATCCATTCTAATGAGGTTTGTCTTGCAAATATTCTTT
>ML804838.1:274701-301255 GCA_009831015.1 Picea engelmannii | reverse complement strand
TTAAAAAAAAAAAGGGACAAAGTGAAATTGTTAAATCCACATGACAACAAAGTTTTGGATAAATTCATTTACTTTCAATCATCCATGGAGTGAAACTTAGTCCCAAATATGACAATGGCAATATCATTAAAGTCATGAGTAACATTCATCTTCCATGTCAAAACAATTGGATAGTTGTATATAGTTAAAAGAGAAGTTACATTGTTTGAAGTATTTGGATTTTTTTTTGTTATTTTATGTTGCTTAGTTGGATACTGGTTTTTTAAGTTGTTGAATTCGAGAATGGTTGTATTTTAGTTCTTTTATGTTGGAGAGTTGGATATTGGAATTTACACTTTTAAGTTGGAGAAAATTTGTACTTTACTTTTTAGAGTATTTTTTTTATTTCTAAATTTTTGAATACTTATGATATAAGTTTTTGTGATGATATTTATACAACTTGAAATGTATGTAGTAGTACATGAGTTTTCAGAGTATTTTTTTGAGATAGAGAAATTTTCATGAGAATTCTATATTTTTCTTTTTTTCCTTGGTGGTATCATATTCTATCTAGGGGTGGCATATTGTAGAAAGACCAAGTACAACAAAGCTTACAGTTGGGTGGAAAATCATTCTGCCTTAGTTAGTTGCTTGACCTTCTATCTTCAATAAATATGTGCATTTCATTTTAACTATAGAAGTTTTTTTTATGTTTGGTATAAGAAATATTTTTGATATTTCAAGTATGTTCTTGTTTAATACCTCATTCCTTCATTTCTATGTGAAATCCTCAATTACTATGTGAAATTGGTAGTACTCATACTCATACTATTTTTGGTAGTGAGTATTGTTGATGCATGGTAGCATCGGATAGGTATTTCTACCTGGGCCTATTTGTCTAGACATGTGTAAATCATCGAAAGCCTTCAATCCTTGACTTTACTTTAATTAAAAAAGTTACTAAAGTAAAGTGATTTTAATAATTAGTTGAGTAATTTATTTAAATGCTAAAAGTAATTAACATTTAATATTAGCCATTGATCTCAAGTGAGGTGAGAAGTAATCTCAACTGTCAATCACTTTGGAGATTAAGGTTATGTATAACTCAATATTATTAAAGCAAGGCTGGGGTGAAGGAGAAGACACTTGACATAACTTGATACATTGATCAGAGAAAAGAAGGACTTTTGCTCAGAGAGTTGGATCACAAAGGACTACGATTCAAGGAGATCTTGGATAGGTGCAGAAGGACTTCCATCTAGAGGTCAGGTAAAGGAGAAGAGAGAATAGAGGCATCCACAAGTGGGTTTCAATAGAGTGAAGCCACAGGAAAGGGTCGAGCCATACAAAGTTTTTCGTACAATATTTATGTGAGTGTACATGGGTTTCAATGGAGACAGACACGTATATGTGGGTTTACAGAAGGAAAGGAGCGTACACCTTCAAACACATGCCAAATCTAGGTCATTTAACAAATTATACTTTGCTAAGTTTCTCTGTAGTTGTATTTCTCTTAGTGGGTCATTATCCCTGTTATGGGAGTGTTGGACCTTGGCCAAGTTTTGAGGAACACTTGGTCATATTTGACCATTTTTGGACTTCGACGGCCTATCAAAGATGGAGTGCCAGGCGAAGCAAAGATCGCAGGATCTCAGCCCACTTTTGGGGCCCTCTTAGGGTTTTGGGTTAATGTAATGGGAAAGGGATGTCGGCCCATGGGTTTACCCATGTTTAGGCATATTTTATAAAGTATAAATAAGTAGCTAAGCAATGTAAGAGAGGGGGAGAAGATAAGCTAAGTGCTAGTAAAGGCTTTGTGTATATTGTGTGATCGACTTGCAGAGCTGAGTGCAAGTGTTGTAAGTGTTGAGTGCATGGATTATAAGAAGGCTTTGTGCTAGATCTACTCGGGGAAGGAGGATCTGGCGAGGTGCGCGAAGATCTCATGTCCTATGCAGAGTACAAGTGTGAGCTCTGTGTTGTAACCCAATTGACCAAAGTTAATAAAGAAGAAGAAGACTTTGCGGACGTAGCCCTAGGGTGGGGGTGAACCATGGTAACTCTGTGTGTTGTGCTCGGTGCTTCGACCTAATGTGTTGGTTTCTTTCCATGTGTTGTTCTTGATATGATTATGCTATGTGATTTTCTATGATAGATCCACTTTGCTTTGTGCTTCTTACATGTGTGGGTGTAGATTTGACATATATGAAAGTGTTGAGTGCTAGACCTATTTTGTTGTTGCTAAGTACTAGCTTAATCTAGATGTAAGTGAATGTTATGGTGCTCTGTGCCATCTGCGAAGTGCCATGAAGGTTAAATACTGATGAATGATCTATGCTAAATTTCTTTCTAAGAGTAAGAATCACAGATCTGTGTCCCAGCTAAGGTTGCAGACACCTGAGTCTTGCAACCACCCATGCCTCTACCTCGGGTGAGACTTCATCTTCTTTGCAAGTGTTGTCGAAAGGGTCGGTAGTTAGGGTTTTTTTGGTGTGTTGTTGAAGCGTTGAACCCTGGGTCTGCCCATGTGCCAACAAATGGTTTTGTTGCTAGGACCTAAAACTGTGATTGTTGGGAACTGAGGAAGAAGCAACTTTTTGCAAAAGAAATCTCTCTGCATAGATCCGTTGCCCTAGTGCGCAGATTTTTACTCGACCTGTGAATCTTTGTGCTAGGAATAAGGTCATATCCGAAGAAAGGAAGATCAGATCTGAAGAAAAGAAGAATAAAAGTGGAAATTTCTGAAAGAAAGAAGTCAGATCTATAGAAAAGAGGTAAGATTTGTAAGCTCTGTGCTCTAATAAATGTAAGAATAGTCAAAAGTCCTTAGATCTGGAAGCTTTGTGCTCTGTAGAAGTAAGATAAGTGAAATTTTTTGTTTCTAGAGCAGAGATCTAGGTATGTTTGATAGATTTTGTCCTAGCTTAAAAACTAGGGCATTAATAGATGAAAGAAAGTTTGATATGGATAGATATGATAAGTATAATGATATATGTGTTATACCTATGCATAGAAAGAATGTATGGACTAACAAGTGGATGAAAGATCATAGAAAGAAATTTTGCAGGCTAGCCATTATGATCCTAGCGCGCAGTACAAGAAGAGTTGGGGATAATTAAAGAGAAAGAGAGGATTAAATCTTTGTTATAGTTGCAGAAGACCAGAACATCTTGTTAAGGAATGACTTGGGAGAAAACCTAGTTGTCTCTGTTGCAAAGATTTGGACCATGACGTATTGGATTTCCCTAGAATGATCGCTAAGTTGTAAAGGCTGAATCTGAATCAAGAAGACTAGAAGGCAGATCCAGAAAAGGAAGAAACCAAGCAAGAATCAGAGAAAATATTAATACGGATAAAAGAAACCCTTAAGGAACATAAAGATGTCCGACTACCAGAGATATTCAAAGAAAAGGAGCAAGTCGAAGAAAGAATAGGGGACTTCGACATTGAATGTATTCTTGATGAAGAAACACAAGTGAAAATTATTCCAGAAAGAACTTGGGAAGCTATACGAAATCCTACCATGATCCCTTCCCTAGGAGGGACAAGTTTATTCAGAGGAAAGCTAGTAAACCTATGTTGAAGGCTTGCCCGGATACCTATTACTGTCAATAGAACTTCGACAGAGGAAGACTTTGAGATTATTGAATTTGTTGAAGACAATGCCTTGTTTACCATGCTCATAGGAAAACCTTGGATTGATAGAGAACAAGCCAGATGAAAAGAGGAAGAAAATGTTTTGGAACAGAAGAAGCAAGAGTTAAAAGACTTTATGACCAGAAGGATCGCGCATTCTATTGAAGAACATAAGAGCATATTGCAAATATTTAATACTAGCAACTTCGATGTTGAGGGTAAGAGAACACTAGAGGATCCACAGAAGATTGAGTTACCTATTTTCGATACAGAAGAAGTATTATCCAGGAACCCTAGGAAAGAATTTCAACAACACAAAGTAACTAATACCACAGAAGATAAGCATCAGAATGGTAAAAGAATTACTGAGACGAAGCTCACTGGGAAGAAGGCTAGAAAGTTAAGAAAGAAAAGGGCTAATATTGTAAGGTTACAAGAGGTTCTAGAGGATACTTCACAGAAAGAAAAATTGCAGAATTGGAGCTTCGCCGAGATATCAGAACAACGACATAGAGTACTTCACCATGACGAAGCAATATAGTCGTTGGGTCCGATATATCTGTTCGACTTCTGCTCCAAACGGGCAGAAAATAAATAAAGGTTCTTCATCCAACTGTTGAAATGCGCCATAACAGGTCGAACAGGAGTTAATGAAGGATCATAACCATTTCCAACAAACCATTGCTAAGTTTCCCTACTTAGTCCATCGCGCAACGCACCGAGAATACTTTTTTCTAAGTGAGAATTTGAGCACGAAACCTGAGATTAATTCACCCTGAGGTCATTGCCTTGTTCCCATACTATTCACTGTAGTCTCTGAATTCCTTTTGCACCCAAGCTAGCTGACCCAAGCTTGTATGTCGGACGAGCTCAACGCTGCTGAGAAAGTAGTTGAAGAATTTTTAATTGACTTAATGACTGAGAGATTCATGTCGGAGTGAGGAATGTCTATAGGTGTAAATGCATCTTCCTCGGGAGCATAGCTAGCTTCCCCCTCCACTACTCAAGCAGGACCATCCCGACCGCCTTCGGAAAGATGATCTAAGCTCGAAAACGACTTCGCCACTGTGAAGATTATCCCAAGTATATTTCCTAAGTATATCCCACCACTAAGCAGCACAGTGAATCGAGACATTGTACCCATAGACTTTGACTATGCTTTGGTCACTGCATACCTCCCGAAAGGGGTGCGCACAGTTCGTGATGACTAGGATAATCTCACGACGCTGAAATTTAGTGATTTTAACCTTGGAGATCGCAAAGTTCACAGTATTCTAGCCTTGCACAAGTACTTAACTATCACAAAGGGAGGAACCCAAAGATTGTCCCTCGACAATGTACCCATAACCTCGCGCAGTCAGCCCTCATCAATGTAATGAAGATTCCTCATTTCGGGAGGCATCAGGAAGTGAATGCATGTGTTAGATTGTTGCTATCCTGCTGCCATGGAGGATACTTATGGTTGGACCTCCGCATCACTGTGGATCCGATTCTAATCAATTGGATCACAGGGCTAATCATGCAGGGCCCTGACCCTCAGGAGTTTTACCCTGGAAAGACCGCAGATCGCTCTCTCACCTAGCGAATAAAAGACACATATGGCGATGTAGAGAAGGGAATGCGAGGCTACAAGGTAGCCTCCATCGAGAATGCAGCAATGCGCCTCAGTTGACAGATGATCGCAGGGAAGTTATTCCGCAAGAACAGACCCACACAAGTGACTGGATTTGTATTTGACCTCGCAGGGAAGTGCACTGAGGGACTACAAATGAAATGGGCGAAGAACCTTGTAAATCAGCTCAAGCTTGACTGCAGAGAAGCAAATGACCAAGGGTATGATTTCCACTTTAGTTGGTTGCTCATACTCATCGCTTTCATTGCTTTTAGAAGGTGCCACTTTTCTAGAGATTGAACCCTTCAAACCACTGGTCGCGAAGTTTTGTACGTTGTGGTACTCCAACGACATGAACAAACAGTGTTCGTCTAATGCCATCTTCCACGCTTATTACAACCAATTGAAGAATGGAATCCAGTCTACACCGCGCCTCACACCAAACACACTTCATAGGTTTAGACCTTTGATCAAATTCAATATGAACCGCCAGTTCACCTATATTACAGCGTGCACTGATGAGCACAAACAACAATTCCAGTCATACTACAAGTTGATAGAAGAAGACTTGGAGTATATTACCAAGGAATGGTCGGCGGACCTCCTTGTTCCAACGGACCTCCTTGTTCCAGCGGACCTCGCAGAAATATCTGACGTGGAAATCCCTGAAGCTATACTGGATACACCTAGACCGAGAAAGAATAAGACGGATGATTAAGTTCAAGATATCCATAGCACATGCACAAAGACTACTTCGATCTACCCTGTGCAGGGAGGTGATGGTGAAGAACTAGGTGGCACGGAGGTTGAGAAAAACAAAGGGGAGGTTACTCCACCTAGAGAGGAGGAGGATCCCTCTAAGAAAAGGAAGGTCACCCCACCAAAGCCCTCATCTCGAAAGAAAACTAAGGCCACCCGGACTACGGTTAAGACTACCCTCACACATGATGACTTTGACTTCTTGATCGCTGCACTGAATGATGCCTCACTAGAGATCGCAGAAAGGCAAGAAGCAAAGCAGGAGGAGATATTCAATCGACTCATGGGTGAACTTCAAGAAGTGCAACAAGCACTCCAGTCCAACTAAGCCATTTCTACTACGCCCTTGATGAAGGGAACAACAGGAAAAGGCGACAAACCCACCCAATTACGCCAGATCGTAGAGAAAGTCGAAGCTCGCCTTCGACGAGCTCAAGAAGACACAGCGCAAGCCACCCAGGCTTTGGCACATGTACAGATTGCACTTATAGTACAACAAAGGAAGGCAGAACATGAACAACTTGCCTTACAAGCGAAGTGGGAGGAGGAGAAATTACAGTTACAACAGAGCAACTTGACGTATAGGAATGAGTTCACAAAGCACTTCACTCTGTGACGGTCATTGAAGTGAAAATTGAAGAACGTGTCCCACAGCAGGTGGCACAACTTGAATAAGTAATCCAGCAAATTCAGCGGTGCATCGCAAATCTGGAACTTCGTACTGTGCCCGAGACTCCCCAAGAAGTAAGAGATCTAAGGGAGGCAACTACCCGTAGCGCAGTTGACAGGTTAAAAACCTTGGCTTTGGAATGTAAGAAGTTGAGTGCTAGAAGCGCCTAGACTTATGAGAACCTCATAGAGAACCCATAATTGCAGACATTAGAGGCACAACTCTAAGAAGAAAAGTAGCATGCAGATACGCTTCAGGCGCAACTGAAGGCCTTGACCCCAGTTGAAATAATGAAGCGATTTCTAGAACAACGCACTGCCCAACAATAGGTACACATGTTGCAAAGTAAAGTGATGGAAGTCTCTCAATGACTTCAACCACTCCAAAAGAAAGCATGCCAACTATTCACTGAAGTTGAGATCCAGGCTGTCGAGCTTGAATAGGTTGTCATCACCGCAGAACAGCGCATGGAAGGACCAATAAATGATGCAGTGATCCAGGAGCTCATTGAGCAAGAGGTTGTCACACTACAGCAAGTCAAAGTAGCTCGGGCCAAGATCAAGAAATTTGAAGAGGAGTTGATCATACTAGAGTGACTCGGGACAAGTCACAGGTGAGTGTTGGGGGCCTGTTGGCCCTTGACCAAGTTTTGAGGAACACTTGGTCATATTTGACAATTTTTGGACTTCCACAACCTGTCAAATATGGAACTCTAGGTGAAGTAGAGATCACGAGATCTTGGCCCATTTTTGGGGCCCTTTTAGGGTTTTGGGTTAATGTAATGGGAAAGGGATGTCAACCCATGGGTTTACCCATGTTTAGGCCTATTTTGTAAAGTATAAATAAGTATCTAAGCAATGTAAGAGAGGGCGAGAAGATAAGCTAAGTGTTAGTAAAGGCTTTGTGTATATTGTGTGACCGACTTGCAAAGTTGAGTGCAAGTGTTGTAAGTGTTGAGTGCATGGATTGTAAGAAGGCTCTGTGCTAGATCTACTCGCGGAAGGAAGATCTGGCAAGGTGCGCGCAGATCTCTTGTCCTATGCGGAGTACAAGTGTGATCTATGTGCTATAACCCAATTGACCAAAGATAATAAAGAAGAAGAAGACTTTATGGACGTAGACCCAGGGTGGGGGTGAACCACGGTAACTCTGTGTGTTGTGCTCGGTGCTTCGACCTAATGTGTTGGTTTCTTTCCATGTGTTGTTCTTGATATGATTATGCTATGTGCTTTTCTATGATAGATCCACTTTTCTTTGTGCTTCTTAGATGTGTGGATATAGATTTAACATATATGAAAGTGTTGAGTGCTAGACCTATTTTTTTGTTACTAAGTACTAACTTAAACTAGATCTAAGTGAATGTTGCGGTGCTCTGTGCCATCTGCAGAGTGCCATGAGGGTTAAATACTGATGAATGATCTATGCTAAAGTGTTTGCTAAGAGTAAGAATCACAGATCTGTGTCCCATCTAAGGTTGCAGACACCTGAGTCTTGCAACCACCCCTACCTCTATCTCGGGTGAGACTTCATATGCTTCGCAAGTGTTTCCGAAAGGGCCAGTAGTTAGGGTTTTGTTGGTGCATTGTTGAAGCGTTGAACCCTGGCTCTGCCCTGTGCCAATAGGGGGTCCTGATTTTATCATAATAAAATCATCTCAACATTGTTTTTCTCTCTAGGGTTTTTCCAGAGGTATCTACCCAAAAATATTGGTGTTTATGTGTGCATGATTTTCTTTCTAGTATTGCTTCCGCTATCTTTATTTGAGTTGAATATTACAACGATGTGTTTTTTTTTGTGAGCTACTAATCTAATTTGCAGTAAGGAAATCACTAGATAAAAAGATACCTGGGATTGGAGTAAGGGATTTCAACATGGTATAGAGCATGTGCTATAAAGGGAAGCCAAATATCATATTCATAGCAATTGATAGTAGATCTATCCTATCTGTGGGATATGTTATCATATCCATAAGCAAAAGGTAGAAATCGAAGGATAGATTTCATGGAACTAGTCGTACTGAGGAAAACTAGGTTTTTGTAGTTTTACGGATTTGTACACAAGTTACATAAGGAATAGGTGTGTACATACGCGGGTATCTTTGGAGAAAAACACATATATTCCATTTGCAGTAAGCACAGATGCATACAATTAACATACCCAACCACCAACAAGTCGAGAACACTACTCAAGAACACACTTCTTTAATTGATTTTGAATTCCATTAACATTTAATTCGAAAAGAAGCATGAAATATTGCAATAACCACCCATGCAATAATCAAGATTCATTCCAAACAATCCAAGAAAGGAACAATGCATCATGCACAACAATAGCCATCAAGCAGGCACATTATAAATACATCTCTCGGAGATAATAATAATAATACACAATAGAATATAAACATACAAAAAAACAGAGAGAACTTATATTTAATTAAACCATCACCAACTTGTTGCAGACCAAGGACGTTCCTCCTAACCATAGACATTGTTGTTCCAATTCTCAACAATAGGTCACCCCTGAGCCAGGGATATGAATCCACAAGGACGGGTCCTAGGCCAAATCTAAAACACACAACAATTACCTAATAAACTCCTAGGTTTTCCCAACCACTCAACAATCCTGATTTCCATCCCTCTTTCCCCATCATCCTTCACAACCCAAAGAAATGAACCCATTTCCCTGCCATGTAGTCCCTTAGGTTGTTCCATTTCTCTCCAGGGCTCTAGTGCCACTGGTCATGAAATATTCATTCTCGAAACTCCAAGGATTCTCAGTTGTGAATAGTGAATTCATAACTACCATCAATCTCATGCCCATAGGAATCCATTCCCATAGACATCCATTCCCACCTGGAATGATCAATAATTTATTAAATCCATCTAGCAATCACTCTCCTCTTTCAACCATTCATTTCCATACTCATACCAAGAGCACAAAAATTAGAAAGAATTAGCAACCACAAATGAAAGAGTGAGAAGAGTGTAAGAGTGAATGGAGAAGAGAAAGTGAACCCCAAACAACCTAAAGAGTGGTTCATATAATTACTTGGAAATCAAGAACCACATGACCTCCCCCAAGAAGCTCATGTAACCACTTTTATCAATTAAAACAAAAATGAGTAAATAAAATATAATAAAAAGACTTAGCCCCTTAAACCCCCTCTCTCATGGAAGCATAGCCCCCTATCTCTTTTTTCCTTGTTTGTATTGCATCCACTGATGTATTTTATTAATATAGATATAGATATATTACATTTCTAGTCACTCTGCCCCCTTTACAACTTTACCATCTCACTAGCCTAAGTCATATTTACATAATACATTCTAATACATAGGGATCAAAATATGGGGTATTACATCCCCATCCCCTTATTTCGGCACTGTCCTTAGTACACAACACCATATTGATGTTCTTACAATTCTAGGCATGATAGCCTTTAATATGCACAAGAATACCAACCAAACCTTATATACATAGGCACTCCATCCTAGAAAGAAGCATGAATACATAGGCACTCCAACCCAAAACATGCACAAAGATTTTACAATTTACATTTATGGTAGTATTTCCAACCAACAAGTTCTCATTCCCCATCAACACTGCACAACCCAAATAAATGAACCCCTTTCTCTGCCATGCAGTCCCTCAGGTTATTCCATTTCTCTCAAGGGATCCAATGCACTCAAACAAGAATGTTTCAGAGTTGCAGCTTTAAGAACTCCAACTGCAACAAGTCCACTAGAGTTTTTTCATTCCATTCCTTCATCATTGAGCTCTATTTGCTTCTAAGTCAATCTACACTTATATTTCACGGTGACGGGATGGGGTAAGGAAAGGGGGTTGTAGCCTCCTTCCAGTTGGTACCGGAGAACTCAGGGAGTTGGATCTTCCTTCAAGTTGGTTGTTGTAAATGAGGTGGGTCATAAAATCCTTCCGGTTGGTTCCAGAGAACTCAGGGAGTTGGATCTTCCTTCAAGTTGGTGCATGTAAATCAGGGGGTTGGTGCATCCTTCTAGTTGGTGCTAGAGAATTTGGAAGTTGGTGCTTCCTATGAACACAATCTTTGACATATAAGAAAGCATTCCATGGTTTTCTCCCATTTGAGTTTCCACATAAATTTTAGTGTATTGTGTATTTGTGGTTATTTGTTGATTGATACTCCTCGTGATATATTGATGATATAATGTTGATAAAGTTAATGATTACATGTTCCGATTAAAAATGGTAAAATATAGCATAATATTGATTCACTCCCATTCTTAGTATTACAATAGTTGGTCGTAGCCAAACACACTTTTGAGAGCTTACATAACTCAATTATGTTGCTCAATATGGATTTTATTCCCAAGGACCAAATTCTCAATGTGTGCTTGTATGACCTCAGGAAGCTAATTGCAACTCACCATAAAAATCTAAATAGCGATTGGATGGATGAACCATTGATTGTGTTGGATTCCTAACACTAGATTATATCTAATGGAACCCTTATCCTTTGAATTTGTTTCCCATAAAATGATTTAATCGATAATCTCTAGAACTGGGGTTTTTCCCAATAAGGGACAATGTAATTTTTTCACTAGGGGTCAATTTTGAAAAACACTAGCTTGGGAAATTATGGGTAGCATTATTATGTGGGCCTTGACCAAGCACACTTGTGGGAGCCTACAAAAATCAATTATGTTGCTTGGTTTGGATTTCATGCCCTTGGATCAAATTCTCAATGTGTCATTGAATGGATTGAAGAAGAGAGTTGCAACTTGCCATAAAACTGTAATCAGGGCTTGGATGTATGAAATGATGATTGTGTTGAAACCCTCTYCTAATTCCATTTCCAAAAAAATAATTTATTTGACGATCTCTAGAACTAGGGTTTTTCTTAGTAGGGTACATTGCATTTTTTGCACTAGGGGTCGATTTTGAAAAATAGTGGATCGAGCTATTTTTCATAGAATGATCACATCGGCCTTATAAAAACACACTTAAGAAAGATTATGGAACTCAATTATGCTACTCAATTTGGATTTTCTGCCCTCAAACCAAATTCTCAATGTGTCCCTGAATGGCTTCAGGAAGCAAATTGCAAGTCACCATAAATTTCTAATTGGGGCTCTAATGGACAAAATGTTGATTGTGTTGGACTCTTGACATTGGATTATAGCTAGAGACACCCATATTATATGATTCCATTTCCCAGAAAATGCTTTATTTGGCGATCTTCAAAACTAAGGTTTTACTAAGTAAGGGACAATGCGAGTTTTGTACTAGGGGTCGATTTCGATAAACATTGTCTTGGGCTAATCTGTGTAGCATGATCATGTGGGCCTTGAAAAAACACACTTTTGGGAGCTTATGTAACTCAATTATGCTTCTCGGTTTCGATGCCCCGATACCAAATTCTTAATGTGTCCATGAATGGCTTTAGAAAGCGAGTTGCAACTCGTCATAAAACTCTAATAGAAGCTTGGATGGATAAACAGTGAATTATGTTGGACTCCTCACACCAGATTATATATGGAGGAACCCTTGTCATATGATTTGTTTCCTAGAAAACGCGTTATTCGACGATCTTTAGAACAAGGGTTTTGCTCAGTAAGGGACACTACAATTTTTGCACAGGGAGTCGATTTTGAAAAACATTAGCTTGGGATATTGTGGATAACGTGCTTACATGGGCCTTGGAAAAAATACTTTCGATAGATTATTGAACTCAATTATGCTGCTCGGTTTGGATTTTGTTCCCCCAGAACCAAATTATCAATGTGTCCCTAAATGGCTTTAGGAAGCAAGTTGCAACTCGTAATAAAATTCTTATCGTGGCTTGTATGGATGAACTATCAATTGTGTTGGAATATATACACTGGATTAGAAATAGGGTCACCAATTTCCTATGATTCCGTTTTCCTGGAAATTATTTATTCAACAATCTCCAGAACTAGTGTTTCGCTTAGTAAGGGAGAATGCAATTTTTGCACTAGGGGTCGATTTTGAAAAAAATGGGCTCGAGCTATTGTGTGTAGTGTGATCATGTGGAACTTTTCCAAACACACTTATGGGATCTTATGGAACTCAATTATGATGCTTTTTTTTATATGTTATGCCCTCAAACCAAATTCTCAATGTGTCTCTAAATGGATTTAAAAAGTGAGCTGCAACTTGCCATAAAACTCTAACCGGAGCTCAGATGAAAAAGTTTTTGATTGTGTTGGAATCTTGACACTAGAATCACATTCATTATAGAATCCTCTAGTGATGCACATACCATATTTCGATACCATGTATCATTTGTCCAATGGTTTGAACCTCTTAGTTTCATTGTTGATATCAGCAAGGCACTTACCAAAGGTTCGTTAACTGATCCATTCTATTTTCCCAATCCATTCTATTTTCCCAATATTATTCAACATTAAATGCATGAAATTATCCAAGCTCATTTGGTTTAATTTGGTTTTGTTAAGCCCCGACATCCAATCAAAGGAAATACTTCAAGTTGGGTAAGGGTTAGCTTAGTCAGCGTAAGAAACTATAATAGCTTTAGGTAAAATGATCGATAGAAAAGTGATAAAGTGTATTTACTAAAACATATACATTTTGGAGTGGAGAGGAGATGAGAAATTAAAGTTGAGTTGTGACTAAGAAGAGGAGATGAGACAACCAAGGAAATATAATACAAGGTAAGATAGATGGGACAATACATAGTAATATCTCTAGGGTGAATTTTGACCTTTCAATTCTAAAAAGTATATTTTGAATATCGTTACACGTTTATGATTGTTAATTTAATGATATATCGATTTTCAACAAAATGTGAGACTAGCATTAATGAAATATGACACTAGTATTTAAATAATTAAGAACTAATTAGTTATTGTTAACTTAAAAGTGTGAATTCTTTTGAAGGAGGAATCATCGATGTACCTTCGCTTCATTGTGTTTAATGATGGGTTGTGTATGGATTTAGTGGAGGTGAAGAAAATATTATAGTGATTTACATCACACATTAATAGATGGATTTATATGGGATTATTAAGTTCATAAAGGATTAAATGGAATACACACAATGATGTTGCATCACAATTTTGAGATGCTAAAAATGAATATGATGAAAAATATATATATTTATTTTGTCATATTTTAGAAAGGTGTTTCATGATGAATGTAATGAAACTATTGGCATATTTTTCGTAGATGATGGGAATATGTATTGGAGGTGAAGGCAATATTATAGTGATTTACATGACACATTATTATAATAGAGGAGCTTTTATGGGACTATTAATTTCATAAAGAATTAAATGGAATACACACAGACACACAATGATGTTGCATCACAATTTTGAGGTGCTAAAAATAAATATGATGAAAAAATATATATTTATTTTGTCATATTTTAGAAAGGTGTTCCATGATGAATGTAATGAAACTATTGACATATTTTATGTAGATTATGGGAATATGTATTGGAGGTCATGAAGGCAGTATTATAGTGATTTACATCACACATTATTATAATAGAGGATATTTTATGGGATTATTAAGTTCATAAAGGATTAAATGGAATACACAGACAAATAATGATGTTGCATCACAATTTTGAGATGCTAAAAATGGATATGATGAAAAAAAAATATATTTATTTTGCCATATTTTAGAAAGGTGTTCCATGATGAATATAATGAAACTATTGGCATGTTTTCTGTAGATGTTGGGAATATGTCTTGTCCATGTCATTAATGTAGATTCCTTGTGGAATTAATTTTAGGCCTACGTGTAAGGGCCCAACTCTGAGTTAAAACCATCAATTGCATATTCTGTAAACAAAACTAGAAAATATGAACAACCTGAGCATTGTGTTGGTCATTGTCTAAAACATAAACAAAGATTATCTATGAGTTTATCGTAGATTCCTCTCTAAATGGTCATTTGATTCTTTAAAAAATACAAAGGACATTTACATAATGTATCACACACACTCCTACAACTACTCCAACGATAGGGAAGACAAAAAAAATAACCATCCACCTTCAACCAGTATGCATGGCCTAGTTCATGGCCTTTGACCTCTCTTCATGGATATGAATTGATATTGACCACTAGATAATGATTAATACTCAAAATAATGATGATATGTACTCCAATCCCTTCATATGGTTCTACTGCTTGATCTTTCATGTAACATCCAGTTCCACTGAACAGATTTATGCATTGACTTATTCATTGAGGACACTTGTGTGCAAGTGATTTAGTTAAACATTGTACATTATGATCATCGGTTTGGTTTATATGTTTAGGTTATGATTGAGTATTGAAATTGAGATGCTAGTTATATGATGTATAACATTGAAAAGTATTATGAGGAGGTTTCCAAAGTGTGCAAGAACCGCAACATGAGGAGGATTTTGATAACATAGAAAAACTTCGTTTGACTCCAAATTGATTCAGGGAGTGGATTTTATTTGATTATGAGTACTTTATTTATCACACATGTGTTATGTGATGATTCAGTTATGGATTTTATGTATATTAGTTATTGATGTTATCTTTGTTAGTGGATGTAGGCATGGTGATGCTTGTTAATCCGACTCACATATGGAGTAAAGGGGTCATATACAGACACCATATTGAAGAGGGAGAGGTTTCCTAGCATCCATGTCATAGCCTAGTATCACTTCCTCCATGACCTGAACTGAAAATTAATGACTACTTTGTTCCAAGAGGTTCATGATGTCATGAGATAAGACTGAGACAGTCGCTCTCGAGGAGTTCTAATGGGCACACAATAAGGAATATTCTTTATTCCTCAGTAATCCCTTAGTCTCACACAAGGTCGACAAGTTGAGTGTTACTCCAAGCGTCAGACAACTTCCAAACTAGTTATTGGCGAGTGACACCTTTGGAACACGAAGTTGTGTATTGCAGGGCATATTGCATAAAAATGGAGAGTCGATTAAAATCTAGAAGACCTTAGAATAAAGTGAATACTTAGACCTATATTTTTTTTTTGTAAGTGAGTGTAAGAGCCTGTTTTACTAAAGGAGGGTTATGATACAAAAAAGGGGGACTCCCTAGTCTGCCACCATGGGAAACCAGCCTAGTCCTACCATATCCAGTTTTTGAAAAGATAAGCACAACAAACATGAAAAAAAAAGAAGTTGAGGCTGACACAAGACTGACCAGACTGACATGACAATAGACTTACCAGACATTAGTCCAGGACAATGATGTGTTTCTTTCCTTCAGCTGCCTGGCCCTTGTTCTCCTCCTTTTGGGAGATCGTGTGAGTCTTTATGATATGTGTTGGTGCTCCATTTCCGTTGGCTGGTGTGATGTCCATGTGATGGACGTAGCACAGGTAGAGGTGGAATTGAGAATCCAACCACTCCATCTTGGTTTTCTGGTCCTTCTCGACCACAACTAGTAGTTTGGTTATGGTTTCCAGACTGCTGAGGCGACTCAAGATTTCGTTCAATAGTTTCTTGTGTTGCTTGTTGTACTCCAGTCTGGTGTCTTCCATTTCTGAGCTCACTTTTTCGATCATCATCTTTGTTTGCCACACCATCTCCACCGTTTTGTGGTAGAGGGTTTCCCTGGGTTGCGTGGCTCCCAGGTTAGTTACCCAATCTGCTTCCTGAGTCAGAGCATCCCATGCTTTTCCCTTGCCTTTTTCTTTGATTTCCTTTTCCCACCAGGTAATGGTCTCCTTTCCTTTCGGTGAAACCAGAGTATGAAAGGTGATCTCTACATCTTTTTCTGCCTGTTCCATCCTTGAAATCCGTCGAGGACTGTTCGAAGTTTCCTTCCCTAGGGGGTTTCTTTTGTTGTGTGTTCACTTCGTTCGCACCATCCCGTCTGGCCTATGACAGCTCCTTTGTTGGATTCTCAACCTGTTCCCATATACATAGGGGTTCCTCCTTTCCCTTCCCTTGTGCCTGTGGTAGCCCCTATAGTTGCCCTCTTCCTATTTGCATCTATTTATGCAGTTTCTTCTCTTATTGAACTCTCCCTGCTGCGGGCTCGTCCTTCCAGTCATGGTATGCCCATAGAGGTGAACCTTCCCATCCTTTTTCCCCGTCATGGTACGTATGATCATGATGACTCGGTCGTTATCCCTGTAAGGGCCCTTGCCCTTGCTTGCTTGATATCCTACTGTGCTACTCCTCGTACCTAGTCTTTGGGGTGGTGTATCGATACTGGTCTGTGTCAATCCCTCTTGCCTTACGTCATTCGCTGCCTATTATTTTCTGTCTATACTTTCCCACGGTCTTTCCTTGCAATTCTTACTGTTGACATGAACTTGTTGTCATACCCTCACCTATTGTATAATTTGATCCTGCATTGTAATTGGCAGTCGAGTGTTAGGTAGTCATATCCTTCCTGGGTCCTTCGTGCCTTCTGCTAAGCCTTTCGTTGCCCTCCTCGATGTGACCTTCCTTTCTTAAGATGTCGACACAATCTTTTGTCGCTAGTTGGATGTAGTCTATTCTAAATTTTCCTTCTGGGATGTTGATCCAGGTAGTGTCTAGTTCTGATCCTTCCTTGTTAACCCCCTCGTTGGTGATTCTGTCCACCATGTCATTCGCTAACCTGCGTACCCAACGCAAGTCCACTGTGTTAATCGTTTGCAGATGCTCCTGCATTTTTTGTAGGGAGTCTTCCAAGCACCGGTGTCTCTGAACCTTTCCCACTCTGGTGCCATTTTGGAGTCTCTTCATCGTGTTGATAACCAAGGTGGAGTCACCTTCCACGATAGTGTTTGTCATCCTTTCGCGACTTATAATTTCGAGACTGAGCTCCAGTGCTCCAAATTACGTTGTGTTGTTGGTTGAGTTTCCCATACTCCCAGTGTACAACTAGATTATGTTACCACCACTATCTCTGATCACCCCTCCCATCCCTGTCATTCATGGGTTTCATTTTTCCGCCCTGTCAAAATTCAACTTGAGGAAACCTCCCGAAGGGGGTGTCCAATTGCGCTCTCCTATTTGGAGTTGCAGTGGCCACCCTACCTGTGTGTTGTTGCGCCCATCTTTTAGGTGAAAATATTATAGGATGCGGGAGTCCTGGCTTGTGAGTTGTGCTTTTCCAGACTGGTAGTTGTGGCTCTGAACCGTTTCCCGTATTTGTGATATTATTGCTTCCTTGAGTTTCCCTTCCGAAAGGATTTCATTCCTAAAGATGTGTCGATTCCTTTCTTTCCATATTTCCCATATGATCATCCCTGGCATGAGATTCCATCAAAGGTTCACCATTTCATTTTTGTTGTAACTCTCATTCCATTTGTTGATGATTGTGTTGATGTTACCTCAGATTCTATTGGACTGGCGAAAGATGCCAACTGCCCAATCCCAGATATTTGTTGTGTAATTACATTCATTGAGGAGGTGATTTGTTGTTTCTTCCTTAACTTGACATAGGTGGCATCATGATGGACCTATGAAACCCCTTTTCCTTAGGTTTTCCTAGGTTAGAATTCGATTGTGAAGTACTAGCCATTTGAACATTTTGATTTTTGGTCACTGTGGGTTGCCCCAAATCTTTCCCCATTGTTGTGCCGAATCTTCTTGGTCCTAGTCCACGATGTAATTTCGAGCTTATTTTAAGTTGAATTCCCCACCATTTTTCCTACCCCATCTTAGTTGGTCCTCATCTTCTGGGACTACAATTTTCCTTTTCCCCAATTCCTCCTCCACATCTTTCGTTATTGTTGTGATTCGATCTC
Source organism: Picea engelmannii (assembly GCA_009831015.1). Lineage (NCBI taxonomy): Eukaryota > Viridiplantae > Streptophyta > Pinopsida > Pinales > Pinaceae > Picea > Picea engelmannii. Next base: position 282,880 of record ML804838.1, on the reverse strand, counting down.
TATTTTGTGGATTGAGTTTGTCCCAGATCCTCCATCTGTCGCGATCATTTTCTTGTTTCCAGTAGTGATGGATTTTGATTTTTCCTTGTGCGGTCATTTCCTATTGGATTTATTCCCTATCTGAATTTTCCATTATGGGTTCCTATTGCCACACGTCCTCCCAGAATCTAGTTTTTTTACCATTTCTCACTTCCCAGAAGCTGTGTTTCTAGATCCAGGTTTTGTTGCAGCAGGCTAGATTCTAGATGGTTGATCCCTCCCTTGTGCCCATAAAATGAATTCAATCTTCGTCATTGATGTCTAGGGCATACTTGGCCTTCCAAAGTTTTGCCCATGGTGAATATTTTTCTTTGATCCGTCTCCACCAAAGTTTCATCCTCTAGGCTTCATTGGTTACTTGTGGGTCTTGTAACCCCAGGCCTCCTTTGCATTTTGGTTTGCAAACCTTCTCCCAGGCCACCAGGGCCCATTTTTTCTTATTTTTTGCTCCTCGCCATAGGAATTCCCTTTGGATGGCTCTTATTTTTTGTAGTATTCCTTTGGGAGTGGGAAACACTGACATCATATAGGTCGGAATTGCTTGCAGAACCACGTTGGTCAGGATAAGTCTCCCCACTAGGTTGAGGGATCTGTAAGTCCAGTTTTTCACCCTCTCCTGAAGTTTGTTGATCACTCCTTCCCATGTTTCCATTTTGCATGCTCTGTCCATTAGGGGGATTCCCAAGTATTTCGTTGGGAGCGTTTTGCGTTCAAACCCCAAAATGTTTTCCAAGTTTCTTTGAATTGAAGGGTTGGTATTGAAGAAATAGATCATGGATTTGGAGTGATTGATATTCGCTCCCAAGGCTTCCCCAAAATCTTCTAGGATTCGTTTATAGGATTTTTCTTCCTTGACCGTGGGTGTGCCATGGAGTAAGGTGTCATCAATGAACTGTTGGTGCATGGAGGTAGGGAAGTTTTTGAAATTCTTGTTATTTCTCCTGCTACAGTTGTGCTTTTTATGCTTCTACCGAGTCCTTCCATCATCAGAATGAACAGGAAGGGTGATAGCGGGTCTCCTTTTCTGATGTCTCGTGAAGGACATAAGGGTTTGCTTGGGGATCCATTGATTAAAAGCGAGTAAATTGTCGTTGAGACTAGGATGACAATCCACTTGATCCAGTGTTGTGTGAAGCCAAAATCTTCCAGAGTCTTGACCATATAGTGCCAGCTATTTTTTTCATAATCATTTTCTAGGTCAAGTTGGATTATCATCCCCCCTCTCCTCTATATTTTCAGTGTGAGTATCAACTAAAGCGCATGGATGATGTTGTCCAAAATTTGTCGCCCTTCTACGAAACTCGCCTATTCCTGTGAAATCAGTGTGGGTAGGAGAGGTTTTAGTCTATTGGATATGACTTTAGAGATTATCTTGTAAACCACATTGCATAAAGTTATGGGTATGTAGAGGTCTGGGGTCCTTGCTTCATTTTCTTTGGGGATTAGAGTAATCATTGTGGCATTTAGCGCTTTCAGAATGGAGGTCAAACATCTGGAGTCTTCCACCACCCCATAAACATCATGTTTGATGACTTCCCAACAGGATTTGAAGAATTCCACTATGAAACCATCTGGACCTAGGGCCTTTTCGTTTGGCATCTCCTAGACCACTTGGTCGATTTCCTCCTTAGCGATGGGTTTGTTTAGATTGATATTTTTTTCCTCAGTAACTAGCCTAGGGATGTGCTGTGTTATCCTTTGTATGGCCTCCATTTGGTCTTGGTTGGGTTCCTGGGCTATCTCATGGAAATGATTTACCAGTATATTTTCAATATTCTTGTGGGATTCTCTCTCGATCCCATCTTGATCCTAAATTTTCAGAATTTTTTTGTGGGTTCTTCTAGCAATGGTTGTTCTATGAAAAAACTTGGTATTCTGCTATCCTTCCTTTAGCCACCTGATTCTGGACTTTTGGCGCCATAGAGTCTCTTCTTCATTCTGTCTTCAATATTTATTTTTTCTTGGTTTATGTTTCCAAATATTTCCTTGTTCCACTCCTTGAGTTTATGTTTGATGTACTTGAGTTTCTTGTATAGTTTGAACATCCTTGTCCCTTGCTCTAGTTGTTGCTCCAACCACCATTGTTTGATGTTCTCCTTGAAGGTGGGATGTTCAATCCAAAATTTCTCAAATCTAAAAGGTCTATTCTTCGATGTGGTTTGGAAGTTTGCTTCCAATTAGACTGGCTAGTGATCATAACCCCCCCAAGGAAGGATGTTGTAGTCTAAAGTTAATCCCTGCAGAATGATGGACTCTGACACTAAGAATATGTCTAGCCTTGTCGCTACCTGATGTTGATTTATCCATTTTTTGTTCCAGGTCAACTGGCCATTACTGGTTATGATGTCCACCATCTCCACTGTGTTGATGAAATTTGAAAAGTCTTTTGCATCTGTATCCAATCTCCTAGTGCCTCCTTTTTTCTATGCAAGTGTCATGATGATGGTGAAGTCCCCTGCCAGGATCCAGTGGAGGTTTTTGGAATGGGATTTTAGGTTTTCTAGGTCTAGGAGTGTTGGCCCTTGACCAAGTTTTCGGAGCACTTAGTCATATTTGACCATTTTTGGGACTTTGACAACATGTCGAAGATGGAGCGCTAGACGAAGCAGGGATTGTAGAATCTCGACCCAATTTTGGATCCCTTTTTGGGTTTTGGGAATATGTAATGGGAAAGGGATGTCGACTTGTGGGTCTACCCACTCTGAAGCCCATTTTGTATGTGTAAATAGAAGATAGGCAAATATAAGAAAAGGGTAATAGAGAAGAATATTGTATCTATGTGATATGGGCTACGTGCCAAGTGTGATCTGTGTGATCGAGGTGTTATGCATTCTATAGGCTTGCAGAGCTTAGTGAAATTCCCTGTGTGGAGATATAGAAGGATTTACGTTGTAAGGCAAGGAAGAAGGATCTAGCAAGTTGTGCAAATCTTTTGTCCTATGCGCAGTAGGTTTTGGTGGCTACGTGCTTGTAACTGATTGAAGATAAAGAAGAAGAGTTGGTGGACGTAGCCCCAGAGTGGGGGGTGAACCACGTAAATCTGTGTGTTATGCTTTGTGCTTTGACTTGATGTGTTTATCCCTGCTTTTGCAAAGTGCTTTGATGTATTTAGATGGATATACTTATGATTTTTGCTTCATTATATGTGTATGCATAGTAGATATGATATGTATGAATATGCTTAGTGTTGATCTACTGGATCTGATCTGTTTTATTGTTGCTAAGTACTAAGATACCTTAGATCTAAGTGAATACTGTGATGCTCTATGCTATCTGCGAAGTATAATAAGGGTTGAATATTGATGAATGATCAATGCTAAGTGATCTGTAAGCAATATAATCACAAACTTATGTCCCAGATAAGGTTGCAAACACCTGAGTCTCGCAACCACCCCTACTTCTACCTCGGGTGAGACTTCATTTGCTTCACAGGTGTTGTTGAAAGGGCCAATAGTTAGGGTTTTGTTGGTGCGTTGTTGTAGTGTTGAACCCCGGGTCTGCCCATGTGCCAACAAATGGTTCCGTTGTCGGGACTTGAAACTGTGATTGCTGGGAACTGAGGAAGAAGAAGCTTTGTGCAAAGATTCGTCATGAAACTGTGGAAGCTTTGTGCATGGATTTGTGCCCTAATGTGCAGTATTCCACTTGATCTAAAAAGCTCTGTGCTAAAGAAGCAATATCTGAATGCTTTGTTCTCTAAGAAAAATAAAAGTGGAAGTTTATGAAGAAAATAGGTAAGATCTGTAAACTCGGTGCTCTAATAAAGGTAATAATAGTTAAAAGTTTTTAGATCTAGAAGTTTTGTACTCTGTAGAAGTAAGATAAGTGGAAATATTTGTTTCTAGAGCATGGATCTAGGTATGTTTGATATATTTTTTCCTAGCTTAAAAACTAGGGCATTAATAGATGAAATAAAGTTTGATATGAATAAATATGATAAGCATAATGATAGATATGTTATACCTATGCATAGAAAGAATGCTTGGAATAACAAATGGATGCAGGATCCTAGAAAGAATTTTTTGCAGGTTAGCTACCACGATCCTAGTGCGTAGTACAAAAGAGGTTGGGGATCATTTAAAAGAAAGAGAGGATTAACCCTATGTTACAGTTGCAGAAAACCAGGCCATCTAGCTAAGGAATGCCTTGGTGGAAGACCTAGTTGTCTCTATTGCAAAGCTATGGACCATGAAGTATTGGATTTCCCTAGAATGATTGCTAAGCTTGAAAGAATGAATCTGAACCAGGGAAACCCTAAAGAATATCTAGAAATAGAAGAACCCCAGAAAGAATTAGAGAGGATATTACTACAGATGAAAGGCACCTTGAATGACCATCGACATATTAGATTATCAGATGTCTTTAAAGAAAAAGAATCCATCGAGGAAAGAATAGGAGACTTCCACATTGACTGTGTTTTGGATGAAGAAACACAGATGAATATTATGACAGAGAGAACTTGGGAAATTATAGGGAGGCCTACTATGATTCATTCATTAAGAGGAATAGGGTTATTCAAAAGGAAACTGGTAAACCTATGTGGGAGGCTCACTCAGATATCTATGAATGTCAATGGAACTTCGACAGAAGAAGATTTTGAGATTATCAAATTTATTGAGGACAATGCTCTGTTTACTATATTACTTGGAAAACCTTGGATTGAAAGAGATCAAGCCAGAAAGAAGGAAGAAGAAGAGATTTTAGAACATCAGAGACAAGAGTTAAAATATTTCATGACCAGAAGGATCGCGCAGTTGATTGAAGAATAGGAGAACAAGTCGAAGCTATTTGACACTAGAAGCCTAGATGTCAAAGTTGTAAGAGCATTAGAGGCCTCACAAAAGATTGAAGTATCTTTCTTAGATATAGAAGAGGTATTACCCCTGAGTCCTAGGAGAGAACCTCAACAGCGCGAAGTACCTATGTCCAAGGAAAATAAGAATCAGAATGGGAAGAGAATCACTAAGACAAAGATCACTGGAAAAAAGGCTAGGAATCTAAGTAAGAAGAAGGCTAAGATTGAAAAGTTACAGTAGGTTCCAGAGGGTACCTCGCAGAAAGAAACTTTGCAGAATTGGAGCTTCGTCGGGATATCAGAATAGCAATATAGGGCACTTCGCCATGGCGAAGCAATATGGCTGTTGGAGGCTGATATATCCGTTCGACTGTCACTTCGAATGGGTCAGAATGCATTGATGGTCCATCACTAGACGTTGCACTACACCATAGAAGACAAAACAAGAATTAATGAGGCTCATACCCGTTACAAAGAAAATTGTTGCCAAGATCGCCTATATATCTCATTGCGCCATGCCCGAAGAACACTTTTTCCAACTAAGAATTTGAATCCCGCAGACCAGCAAGTGACCTAGGGATGAAGAGGACTTGTTGAAGAAAAGGAAGGTTTCCCCTCTGAAATCTTCCTCCCGGAAGAAACCTAGAACCCCTGTAACCAAGATGCGGACTACCCTCACATTGGATGATTTTAATTTCATCATTGCAGCTGTGAATGATGCTTCACAAGAGATATTAGAGAAGCAGGAGGCAAAGCAGCAGAAGATGTATAATGGTATCGAGATTGAACTCCAAGGAGTGCAACATGAACTCCAATCTAGCCGCGCGGTCTCCATTGTGACTTTGACAGTAGGAACAGTAGAACCAGGAGATGATCCAGCTCAACTCTACTGGATTGTTGATATGTTCAAAGCTCTCCTTTGAAGAGATCAAGAAGACACAACGCAAGCCACCCGAGCTTTGACACAGGTACAAGGAGTACTTGTCGAGCAGTGCAGTGTTGTCGAACGAGAAAAATGTGATCTTTAAGTACAATGGGACAAAGAGAAAGCAGAGCTACAACAGAGCAAGGAGCAGTTGATCGCAGAGCAGATAGAAGTAAAGGAACAGGTCAATAGATCACTTCACTCTGTGACCGTCATAGAAGTAAGAGTTGAAGAACGAATTCCATAGCAGGTGGCACAACTTGAAGAAGTGATCCAACAACTTCAATAGCGCATCGCAAATCTGGAACTAGGTACTGTGTCTGAGACCCCTCAAGATATAAGAGACCTAAGAGAGGCAACTGCCCACAGTGCAGTTGGCAGATTAAAATCCCTTTCTTTGGAATGCAAGAAGCTGAGCTCTAGGAGTGCTCAGAATTATGAGAACCTCACGGAGAATCCAGAATTGCAGGCATTGGAGTCACATCTCCAAGAAGTGAAGAAACACGCAGATACGTTACAGGCACAACTGAAGTCCTTATCACCAGTCGAAAGGATGAACAGGTTTCACGAGCAATGCACCACCCAGTAACAGATCCACATGATCCAAAGTAAAGTGATGGAAGTCTCTCAATGAATTAAACCAGTGCAAGAGAAGGCATGTCAACTATTCACTGAAGTTGAATGCCAAGGAGCAGATCTTGAACAGGTTGTCATCACTACAGAACAACGCTTAGAAGGGACAATTGCCAATGCAGTGATCCAAGACTTCACTGAGAAAGAGGCCATAGCAATGCAGCAAGTCGAAGCAGCTCGAGCCAAGCTCGAGTCATTCGAGGTAGAATTTCTCAGACCAGAGTGACTCGGGACGAGTCACAGGTGAGTCTTGGGGGCCTGTTGGCCCTTGACCAAGTTTTGGGAGCGCTTGGTCATATTTGACCATTTTTGGGACTTCGACAACCTGTCGAAGATGGAGCACCAGACGAAGAGGAGATTGCAGAATCTTGGCTCACTTTTGGATCCCTTTTTTGGTTTTGGGAATATGTAATGGGAAAGGGATGTCGGCCCGTGGGTCTACTCACGCTTAGTTCCATTTTGTATGTATAAATAGAAGATAGGAAAATATAATAAAAGGGTAATAGAGAATAATATTATATCTATGTGATATAGGCTATGTGCCAAGTGCGATCAATGTGATCAAGGTGTTATGCATTCTATAGGCTTGCAAAGCTTAGTGCAAGTCCCTGTGTGGAGATATAGAAGGATTTGTGTTGTAAGGCAAGGAAGAAAGATCTAGTGAGCTGCACAGATCTTCTGTCCTATGCACAATAGGTTTTGATGGCTTCGTGCTTGCAACCGATTGAAGATAGAGAATAAGAGTTGGTGGACGTAGCCCCAGAGTGGAGTTGAACCACGTAAATCTCTGTGTTATGCTTTGTGCTTTGACTTGATGTGTTTGTCCTTGCTTTTGCAAAGTGCTTTGATGTATTTAGATGGATATACTTATTCTTTGTGCTTCATTAGATGTGTATGAATAGTAGATATGATATGTATGAAGATGCTTAGTGTTGATCTATTGGATCTGATCTGTTTTACTATTGCTAAGTACTAAGATACCTTAGATCTAAGTGAATATTGCGATGCTTTGTGCTATCTGTGAAGTATAACAAGGGTTGAATATTGATGAATGATCAATGATAAGTTCTCTGTAAGCGATATAATCACAGACCTATGTCCCAACTAAGGTTGCAGACACCTGAGTCTCACAACCACCCCTTCTTCTAACTCGGGTGAGACTTCATCTGCTTCGCAGGTGTTGCCGAAAGGGCAAGTAGTTAGGGTTTTGTTGGTGCGTTGTTGTAGCATTGAACCCCGGGTCTGCCCCTATGCCAAAAAGGAGCATTCTTCTCTTTTCTTCCAACATCTGGGGTTCATACACATTTGTAGTGTCCCCAAGGCCGAGCCCCGTTACAGATCATGTTATATGCAAAGAATTGTAAATATGTTCTATAGGCTGGTGAGCCAAGTTTTGTATAAGTTGTAGGCTTATGAGTTTTGTTAGGCCAGGGAGCCTAAGTGTTGAAGGCCAGGAGCTTGTTAATGTACTTGTATGTATGAAGGTCAATTAATAAAATATAAATACCGCCAGTGCAGACCGACCACGATGAATGAGTGATGGGGGACTGAGCATCCACAGAAGGGGCAAGGAACTAGGGGCTGGAAGGTGGGAAAAGGGTTGAGTGAGGAGCCTAGGGGCTAAGCCTAGGGGGCTTAGGCATAGAATAATATTTTATTATTATTCCTAAAAATCCATGTGCACGTTATTTTATCTTAAGTCCTTTTGAAGGACCCGTGATTCCCCAAGTGGTGGAAGGAAGGTGTACGGATGGAATGCATGCAGTTCCCAAGGTGACAAGTGTCAA
>ML804838.1:248686-267669 GCA_009831015.1 Picea engelmannii | reverse complement strand
ACGAGCCAGTCTGCAAGAAGCCCGTGTATGTCTGTCACAGAGAGAAAAACCTGTGTTTTGTGTGGAAGACCCGGGTACAAACCTCGGTTAGGAGCCGTGTAGTCGGGGTCTGTCTCTAAGATAACCTGTGAGTATAATTCCCATCTTGCGAGAAGCCAGTGAGGTTTTCGGGAAGAATCTTATGGTTTTTGGGAAAGCCAAGTTAGCCTGGGTGTGAAGTCCCTGTTCCAAGAAACATTGTTGTGAGATCATCTAACAATTGCTGAACTGAATTGGGGAAACCTGTTTCTGTGTTTCCTGTGGATGGTCATGACTGCGCAGTACTGGACTGCGTGAGGCTTGTTGGCCTGTGAGCGACTCCTCCAGGTGAGGAAGTGCGCAGAGGGAGAAGAGGACTCCTGGAAGGAACCCTGTAGCTGCCATAGAGCCTGGAGAATTCCGGTCCAGTCTGTTCCTGTAACCCAAGGTAAGGGAGACTGGCAGCCGAAGGACTGTCTGGGTGACAGAGAAGGTGCACTCTCCTGGGGTGGAACAGGCATGTGGGGAATGAGGGCCTATGTGCAGTGAGCGTGGGAGATTCCTGGGAGAGCTCCTCCCTGGTAAATGTGTATGTGCTATCTTCCTTGTAACCTCAGCCTAGCCTAGGATTCCTTGCCTTGGGGTGGAGCTCGGTCCCAGCTCGGGGGTGACCTACTATTGAGCTGATGAACAGTGTGGTCTAAGGATGGGAGGTTCATGGAAGGCCTGCACTTGGTTGGTGATTTCTCCAGTCGATAAAAGATAAGTATTGAAATATGGTTTATTACATTTGAACCTAACTGTGTTGTTTTGTATCATGTTTTCCGCTGTGTAAATGAATTAATGATGAATGCTATGGAACATTTAATTATAGCAGTACCCAGATATGTTTCACTCTGTAATTTAAGTGTGTTTAATTGTGTTTAAATGCATTTGCTTATAATTCCATGTAAGGAATGGTAAACTGTGAGGTTGGGAAACCTGGGTAGTGAAGGGTACATTACAAATTGGTATCAGAGCAATTGGTACACTACAACATTAGTGCATAGAATCACCTCCGTGTTACTTATGATTTGCATGTTAACTGAAAGTGTGTTTCTGGTGGCTTCGACTGCTAGTAGATTCATCACTTGTGGGTTCCACAAAGTGAAAATACCCCCTGCCATATATTATCCTTCGACAACCAACATCTTGTACTTGCTCGATTGTTTTTTTCTGATTGTTTCCATTCTGTCTACAGTGCATTTTGTCTCTTGGATGAAGCAGAGGTCCAGTTGTTCCTTCCTTAGTCTGTTTTTAAGGATTCTTTGCTTGCATGGGTTGTTTAGGCCTCTAATATTCCATGTTATAATATTCATTTTAAGATGTGGGGGGAGTTGGGAAAGATATTTTTGATCTTACCTGAGTTTATCAGTAGAGCTCCTAGTTCTTGTAGGGCTACACTTTTTTGTTTCCTGCCTTTCTTCCTTATCATTTGCTTGGGTGAGAGCTATGGTTGTCCCTCGCCTGCTTTGATTCCTAGGTGTCCTATCTCCCTATGTGCGCGCTTGAGCCCTATGGATTTTTCTTCCTCCCTTAGGAGGAAGAGGTATTGGATACGATCAAGTTGCTCTGCTGGTACATTGTCTACGCCTTGCCTTTTCCATTGCTCTAGTATGTTCAGGAGATCTATTCCTTCCCTTTCCACAATATCTCTGAGATCAGGATCTTTTGTACCTACCTCTCTTGGTTTCATTTCCACGTCTTTGTCGGCCTCCTGCATGGGGTTGTTGGCATCTCTGGTTTCTCCGTCCATAGGAGTTGCGCTACCCCCCCGGTTCCATCTTATTGCTTGGACTATGTGTGTTCTCATTTGTTGCTTGTTCCCTAGTTTCTTTATCTTTTTCCTTTTCCTTTCCTCCTTCTTCCCCATTTGTTGGTCTTGTCCCTCCCTTCTATTCTAGTCCTAGCTTCCAGATTGCTTCTTTTTGGGGATTTACTTGGTTTCCTATTTTCTCTATTTTTGTGGTTCGACTTTATAAACCCATCCTCATCCTGCTTTATTTTGGTGTTTTCTACTTCTTGTTTTTTTATTGAGAAGACATTCTCTTATTAGGTGTCCATGTTCATGGAATATTTTTCATATGAATGGGATCTGTTCATAGTCGATGCTTTGTATCCATTCCTCATCCCTGAATTCCAAGATTATGGCTTCTGGGAGTGCCCATGAAACATCCATCTCTATGCAGATCCTTGCATAGGAGGTATATCTCCATTTTAGGGTTTCTTCCGATGTCTTCACATATTTTCCAAGTTTTTTCCTGATTTCGTTGAAGGTGGAGAGTAGCCATTAATCTAGCGGCAGGGAGTAAAGCCTCATCCAGATGGGTACATTCTTGAAGGTTTCTTTTTCTGGGGAGAAGTTTTCTGTCCATGGTCGCATGTACAGTCTTGTTGAGGCATGGAAGTATGCCCCCTCCTCAAATACTTTATCCTTGTCCTCCAAGTTCATGAATATTGTTGTGAAGAAGCCTTTCGAACCCAGGTGGAGTTCCACTTCCCTGCTTGGCTTCCATTGATATTTTATCCAGTTGCGCAGCGTTCTTTCTGTGGGCCACACACCCATGAACTTTCAAATTAGTGCATGTGTCTTCATCTGGTCCCAGAAGAGTTTCATTTGTGGATCTTTGAGTATTACATTGGGTATCAATGTTGTTTTAGGTTTACACGGATTGCACCCTTCTAGCCCATTGGGGTCCACTGGTTCTTGCGCATCATTCTGGGTTTATTTGGCTTCTTCCCCCATGCAATCCCTTTTTTCCTAGTTGTTTTTCTGATTCTTTTCCAGTCATGATCCTGAGGTGCTTGTCACTGGTTCCTTGAAACCTATGCCTCGTGGGCCTTTCCCCCTGTCCACCACTACCTACTTGTATGAGGGGGTTCCATTACCGCCCCCTTTGGTAACCATGTTGTCCTCTATTGTGACCACAACTGTCAAACCCTAGCTTGCAGTTTCTCCCTGAATACTTAGACCTATTAGAAAATAAAAACAATTAATTAAATTTGATAGAAAAGAGAAATGACTTTATAAGATTTTATTTTGAATTTGAAGAGAACATAATAAAATCTAAGTTTAATTGTATGCTTAATAAAATTCTAGAAATGGTAGGATTGGGTCAAAGGGAGATTAGACTAAATAAACTTTAGTAAAGGTAGAATAGGAATACAAATGTAGACATGTGCACAATGTGTGCATAAAATAAATAAAAAAGAATTTTTAATTAAGAGAAAATATATTAATGAGAGAATGGGTGGTCAAGATAGAGTTAGTATCCTAAGTTAATCAACCACTAAAAATCATAATTAAGAGAAGATTCCTAATCAAAATCCAAGTATAAATTAGTTAGGGGACATAATATAAGAGGAATTGGGGAACTAAGAGACAACTAGGAGGAAATTTAGGAACTAATTGCGGGTGTCAGGGGAAAATGCTTAATTTTTTAAAATTAAAAAGGGATTTAGCATGTGCAACTTGAGGAGAGTGTGACATGTTAATTTAATTATCAAAAATTAGATAATTGTGCATGAGATGACATGTGTCAAGGTGAATTTTCCTATATAATGAATGGTGAGGAAGAGGAATTTACCCTATTGCCAAATGAATGAAATGCTGGTGAAATTTTTATTGAGTGAGTTTACTTGTGTGAGTTGGGTTCAAGTTTGTAGAAGAGGTGGAAGCCTCTCCTTGTGAGGGAAATCTTGAGCTATTGAGATCTGGTTTTCTGTGTGCAGCCAGTTTGCGGCTCGGGGGGCTAAGGGGGAAGAAGAGTACCCATAGCATTGACTGGGAAGTACCGATGAAGTCACCTGAATAGAAGGCAAAAGGAGAAGGATGTTGCATAAGTTTCGGGTTAAGGAGCATCCTCAATATCCACCTCCATCGGTCATGGTATTTTATTGTTAGTTATTTATTGAGTATAAAAGGTTAATGTTGTATGTTGAATTTCATATGAAATATGTTTTTCCATTGACAAACATTCCGTATAACATGTACATAGATTACTCTATTGTGATTCTGTTCTTTTTTTTTTATAAAAAATATTTGCTACTAAAATTATTTAAATTGTGAAAATGCATGTACAGAGTTTAATACTTTATTGAAGGGCGTTTTTGTTTAATTCTGGTTAGTTGAAATTAGGTTCTTAATCCATGATAAAAGACTACTCTGTTAAAATGATCTCTTGCTTACAAAAAAATATTTTCACAAGGCATTAAGATTCTATAACCTCCATGTATAACGTGCTAGAACTACTAAAACTGGGTTGTCATGCAAGATTGAAAGCTCCAAAAAAACCTTCGAAATATCTTTTGATCATCAAATGAACTTTGTGTAATCTACCATCTCAACCTATCCTCTAGATAATTTCATCTAGGCGGAATACCCTTTGCCTTCAAGTGTAAATTGGACTTACGCAATGGCTTGCATTCTGCCTCATTGCATTAAAACTTATGAACCGTCTTGGCTTGCATTCTACCTAGTTGCATTAAAACAAAGTCTAAGTGATTCAAATAATTGTTATTAATGATTTTTATTAATAATTATGAAAGTACTATCCATTCATTAATCGAGACTTTATGTTATTTAATATTACGATTGTATTATTAAACTATGTTAAGGATTCTAATTAATGGCTTACAATCAATGATTTTTATTAAATATTGAATGGATAATTATAAGGTGACTTCCTATTGAAATAACGATGTTATTCAATTTCTTTATCGAGATGAGAAAGCGAAAGGAACTAATGGTTGCATTAACATGTGAATTAATCTGCAACTTGTGTTTTTCAGTATAATGCTCTATTGCGCAAGATGCGTGTAACATACCCATCCACCCACATGTTGGGATACACCACTTAAACAGGATGCAACACACCCATCCACCAGCAGTGGGGCACGTTGCAGTCCCAAGACTCAGTTCTATGATCTTATCTTGAAATCAAAGGAATGTTCAACAATGATAGAGGCATGAAAACCACATAGATAAGACAAGATCCCTACTATACCATAAAGCAGTAAACAATCGTTCCATGAAGAACAATTAACCAGCAGACATGCACATTAAAAATACATATCTGAGAGATAATTAAATACACAACAGAAATAAACATTAGACGGAAAACACTGAGAGAACTTATCTTTGCAAGTAAACATTCACCAATTGGTTGCAGACCAAGGACGTTCCTCCCAACCATAGACATTGATGTTATTTTACTCTCAAAAATAGGTCACCCCCAATCTTGGGTTATGAATCCACAAGGATGGGTCCTAGGCCAAATCTAAGACACGCAACAGTTGGCTAACTAGCTCTTAGGTTTCCCAACCACACAATAAATCATAATTTTCAGCTCTCTTTCCTCCCTCATCCCGCACAACCCAAAGAAATGAACACCTTCCTATGCCATGCAGTCCTTGAGGTTGTTCCATTTCTCTCCAGAGCTCTAGTGCTATTGGTCAGGATATATCCCTACTGGAAACTCCAAGGATTCTCAGTTGTGGAAAGTTCTATCTGAACTGCCATCAAGCTCATGCACATGGGCATCCATTCCCTCCTGGAATGACCAGTGAAATATTACAACCATTCAACAATGTCTCTCCTCTTCCTTCCATCCGTTTCCATGTTCATCCCAAGAGCACACGAACTAGCAATAGTGAGTGAAGAGGAAGAAGAACAAGGGAGCAAGGGGAATAAGATGAACCAAGGGAAGAGAACGCAACCAGGGGAAGAGCGACCCCCAACTTCACCCAAAGCCACCCCTCATGCAGCCATTCGTATCCATCCTCATACCAAGAGCACACAAATTCAGCAAGAATGAGGCTCCTAAAGATGAAAAAGTGAGAAGGGTGTACAGTGAATGAATAAGAACAATTGAACCCCCAAACAAACCAAAGATGGGTTTATATAATTACATGGAAATCAAGAACCACATGGCCTCCCCCAAGAATCTCATGTAACCCCTTTTCTCCATAAAATCAATTATAGTTAAATAAAATAATAATAAAAAGACTTAGCCCCTCAAACCCCCTCTCTCGTGGAATCATAGCCCCCTATCTCTTTTTTCCTTATTTGTCTTGCAGCCAATGGTGTATTTTTATTAATGTATATGAAGTATTGCATTTCCTAGGCATTGTGGCCCATTTTTTACTTTACCATCTCACCAACTTAAGTCACAATTACATAATACATTATAGTTCATAAGGGTTAAAACTGGGATGTTACATCCCCCTCCCCTTATTTTGGCACTGTCCCCAGTGCACAACACCATTCCAATGTTACTAACATTACAAATCTAGGCTCTTTGGTCTTAATCCACGTAGGCATTCCAACCAACTCTTATATACATAGGCACTCTGGCCTAAAATTAAACATGTATACATAGGCATTTTGACCCAAAACATGTATAATGATTTCCAGAATTTATATCTCTACAACAGTTCCAACCAGAAATCTCTCCTTCCATTTGAGCCAGGCATAACCCAAAAAAATGAACCCCTTTCTCTTCCATGCAATCCCTCAGGTTGTTCCACTTCTCTTCAGGGCTCCAGTTCACTCAGCTAGGAAGTTTCAGAGTTGTGGCCCCCAAAACTCTAGCTGCAACAAGTCCACTGGACTTCCTTCATTCCATGCCTTTATCATTGAGTTTGATTTCCTTCTGGTGTTCTTTTTGTGAGCTTCCAACTTCAATAGCCAACATCTCATCTATATTATAAAAATACAATCATCATGAGATATTTTTATAATAATTTCAATCATAAATGTCAAATCTGTTTTATACAGGAAAACGAAATTTTCCAAGCATGAGCTTTCTTCTCATAATGTGTGGATCTGCAGCTTCATATATCAGTCTTCCTTATGGGATTACATCCCTGCCATATCCAATACCATCCTACCTGTAATTTTCTCGATCTACATTCAACCAAAACAATTTGTCAGTAATTACTAAATTATAATTCCCAAAACTATTTTATATAGGAAAAATAAAATTTCCAGACATGAGCTTCGGCTCATAATAATTTGGCTCTTGCAGCAATAGGAATTTGTCTTGTTTATGGGATTACAACACTACCATATCCAAGACCCTTTCTTCCTGCAATTTCCATATTCCTCAGCCAAACAAATTGTCAATATCTCATGTTCAAGCTATATATTTATTTTCATGGTAACGATTCAAAACAAAATGACAAAGTGACCTTAGAATTGTTTACAACTACAATTCAATCACTTCTATTAATCCAACTATCAATTGGAATGAACAAATCATTACGTACACATATATTATCAGCCAATATTTTATTTCTTCTATCTGTCAATATCTCTATCACTATGTTCCCTTGACAGAGCTTTTCCATAATTTATCATTATGTAGCTAATTTAACCTGCAACTTTCTTTTTGTAATATCTAACAGTTTCTGAAGTGTTTTCAGCTTCATCCGTTAGCAATACTCACATCATTTCAGTTGTTAGCATAAGAATTTCTATGTTATATAATGTATTCATGCATTCAATAACTCCACTTGTAACATTTTTAATAGCTCCAAAACTGATCTTGGAATTGTAACAACAACAATCCAATCACCTTCAACTAGTATTCATATTAAATATAATGCATCTATCCATCATTACGTATTTTCAGCACCACATGATTTTCTTAATGCAACAATTAATTACTAAATAAAATAACAATCAATGTGCCAATACCCATGGCCACATCTACACAATGTATCCATGCATTATCTACATAATATGACATAACTATGTCATGCATTCACCAAGGTGAGTTGGAAGGTCTGGCCAACGACTCAACACATCATCCACACACTTCCTACTGCTTGCCTAACTATTTGGATACCTTCCTTTCCTACCCAAACACAACACCAAGAATATAATCCTTAAGTTCTCTTCAGTGTTGGAAAAGAGGTTGCAGTCTAAACATCAGATAAAAAGTAGATACCATTGAGCACTCACATAGAACTATATCTCTTCCATATCCAACCATATTATGGTCTCACACATGACTAGCTCTATAGATATTCATTGTTATATAAGGAGTATGTCTCTTGAATTAACCCGGTTATGATCCCATAACCAATCATAACATAATATGAAACCTACATTTTATCTAAATTCATTCTAGCATCAACAACACTTACATACTCTAGGCCTTTGGCCATTACATATCAGTTTAAATATTGAAAAATAACTGAGGGAATTATTACCTCAATCCCTTCAATATGTATGCATCAAAAGAGACTAACTGCATACCTGCCTGGTTGATATCAATCTACTTGTTTCTATCTAACCAATTGATATTTGTAGAATCTCACATACTTACTCCTTCACCATTTTGATCACCATTCCTACCACCCTCGCGGGTCTTCACCTAGATGGGAATCATAAGAAACATCCACATATTTAACCTTGTTGTATCATTTTTCCTGAATGCATAATCCATCATTAGTCATACTCAAACATTATTTCATAATAACAAATTATTCTAAGTTCACAAGCATGTTATATGCATATCCAAACATGTGCAATTACACATCCATATGCACTAAGAATTTACCGTCAACGTCCCCACTAATTCATATGCATTTTGATTTCATTGTATGTCTCATGCACTCTAGTTCATTTTTGTTTTAATTCACTTATTTATTTATCTATTTATGTTGTATATGGTTGTCCTTGAACTCCTTCGAACCCTTGTTTCCTTGTGTGCTCCCATTTTGCTCATCTGCACTATGGTTCCCTGGTCTAAATACTTTCCATCCAAGTTCCTCTTGTCCATTCTGCAATCCATCCAGTGTGTTCTATTTTCAGTAGTCTCTCCTTGGTAGTCATATCCAACTTTACCTTTATGAAACATTCCAGCACCCTGGAATGAAGTAGCTCAAACATTCCATCACCCTACTACAACATTCTTGAATCAAATACTATCACTCCTAGTTGTCCATTAGGTTACTTCATTAAAATTTCCCTGTGAAACCATACCTTTCACACTTAATACCATTCCCAATGGAATTCCATTTTTACTCAGTGACACTTTTCAACTGAGAGACCATTCCCAATTCTCAACATTGGCATCCTACTTCCACTGTGAACTCTGATATCATAAGTGGATTTCTTCACTGAGTACTTTTAGACAAGTAGATAAGTCATATCTAAAAAATCATTCCCTGGAACTCCTATAACTGACACATAGAGATTATTCACACACCAACTCTTAATCTCTTTGTTTTCTTCCACATCAAGCTTGAAAATGTCTACACATATCTACCTTCAATGCTATGGAGCCTTACTTTTCCTCTCTATGCCCATTAATGACATTATTCACCTGCTAGCTTCATGTTCTATGTGAGGATTCTTTCTTTTGTAGTACCTCATCCAAATTTTGTAAGCTATGTCATGCCTCCATGACCCTAACATTTTATCATATTATTGAATTGATCTGGTTATACCTCTAACCATGCCAAAATCTATAAGCAATCATCTAGTTAGAATTATACATATTATACAAAAATTGTCAATTAAATTTACAGGTACCTTTTTTGTTTAATTTATGAAGAAAATCATATCACAGTTATCCAAAATAGATTGATTCCAGATCATTATCCTCTTAATCATCTTTCCAACGACTGAAATCTCACCTCAATTCAATATCAAAGCTGAAAGTTATGGCTTCCCAAAAAAAAACTGCTTTCAACCCTTTTTCTCTTGTTTTACAATAGGATTTTGTCGAAAAATTCCACAACCCCCTTTAAACTGGTACACAATCTGAATTTTGCACAGGCGCTTCCTTCAATCCAATTTATGTGTGACCACAGATCGAAACCATGGGATTATTAATTCTTTAGCATCTTCCTCTAGCGCTTTTCTCTTTATTCTCTACACATGACCTCGTTCAAACATAATGTCTGAGGGATTATTCACTTCTAGTACGTTCATGCCTCTAAACAACCCCTTTACCTTATCATGAGACCAACACGGTGGCTAAGTCCTCTAGACTTATTCCTTCAGCTATTCTCCCTCTTCAATATCCTATTTCTCTCGAAGTTAAGCTTCGTCGAATCCATTCCAACGAATATACTAGCAGATCGAATGATCGAGATTTGATCTCTCGTCGACTGGACGGTCCCATCCCATCTAGAGGATTCAAAGATATCAATGGTCATGACTTAATCAAACGCTGAGATGGACGGTCCTTACGGAATTTCAGAACTTCAAGCTTCGGAAGTTTCTCCTATACCAAACAACATTCCCTCCGAACGTCGAACTGAGGAACTCCCAGAGAGGCTCTTCGGAGTATTCTTAATCTGGTGCTCCAGATATTTGGAATTTGAAGGTTCTCACAAAAACATACTCCCTTATCCCGAATTTTGAACCTTTGAACGTCCTAAGTCTCATCAACAACTATACATGAGGGGGGGTGATACATAGCAAAAAATATGGAGATGACATGTAGCCCATCCTACGGGTGACATGTGTTAAGTCATAACTAGCACAAAGGGTCTGTGAATTTCATAAAATAGGATGACACATGGCATGCATGAAGTGGGTCCATGTCACCCTTGTTGACATCAACAAGCCACGTCACTCTGGCGCTCCTAGACTTCGGCTAGTTCGGGCTTCAGAAGTTTCTTCTACCACACACCTAAAAACTCATGAATGTTGAACTAGAGAACTCCTAGTCTGTCTCTCTCCGGAGCTTCGGGACTTTAGGATTCGGGGGACTTCACCACATAACATTACAAATCTCTCTAACCGACGAACTTTCGAACTGTGCTTCTCAGCATTTTCAGGACTCTGACACTTTAGGGCTTCGGAGGATTTTTGAACTCCATCCAAAAATTCCTCTGAATGTGAAACTTCCGAATAATCACTAATCTGCAAACATGTGTCCCCTAACAGTGAATGATCCATATTGACTCCGGACATTGGGACTTTGGAGAAAACTTCTCCAAGTGACATAAGGACTAAAACTCTCGAATTCCAAATACTTGATAATATGTAGACACGCATCCCAGACAATGGACGGTCATGATTTTCTCCGTAATGGGGACTTCGGTAGATTTTCTTCCTAGCAGCTTAAGGACTCGCTTCTTCTAGAGTGTTGAACCTCTGAACTATTGTGAGATCGATGATTCACACTTTCTCACTCGTAGATCTGACGGTTGGGATCAGATCTTCTCCATTGTGCCTCACCTCCTCATCTGTGCTTGATCTAATGGCCCAAATTTGTCCTTGTACAAATCCAACGGTCAAGTACTCCTTCTAGTGATCTACGACGTAGATTCACTCCAGGACTTCGGAGATTCAGGGATTTTACCTCCTTTTCATCAAAGACTTAACATTTTTCGAAGCAACGTAGTCCGAAGGACTCCGGTGCTTAACAAACCCATACCTTCTCCAGATCTGACGGTTGTGAAGGATTTGTCTTCTCCTGAACAAATCCAAAGGTCCAAATCTAAACTTGATACCACAGTGGTGATCGTTCTCGAATTCGAAAGGAATAGTCATGATCCTTTGATCCCTTACAAAATATTTATGATGTTCTAGCTTCTGCGTAGAATATGCAACAACATTACTCCTGATATTTTTGACTTCAAGGTCATAAATCGATCTCAACCGCGAGACTCTAACCACCAAATCTGGCCCATATCAGCCCATTGTTTCAACCAATAGCTATGATACCAATCTATAATGTACCCAGCCACCCACAGTCCAAGCTACGCCACTTAAACAGGCTGCAACACACCCAACCACCAGTAGGCGGGGCATGTTACAGTCCCAAGACTCAGTTCTATGATCTTATCTCAAAATCAAAGTACTATTCACCAATGTTAGAGGCATGAAAACAACATGCATAAGACAATATCCCTACTATAGCATAAACCAGTGTACAATCGTGCCATGCAGAACAATTAACCAGCAGACAGGCACATTAAAAATACATATCTTAGAGATTATTAAATACACAACGGAAATAAACATTACACAGAAAACATAGAGAGTACTTGTCTTTGCAAGTAAACATTCACCAACTAGCTACAGAACAAGCACATTCCTCCCAACCATAGATAATGTTGTTCTTTTACTCCCAATAGCACGTTACCTCTGAGCCAGGTATATGAATCCACAAGGATGGGTCCTAGGCCAAATCTAAAACACGCAACGGTTGGCTAACTAGCTCTCAAGTTTCCCAACCACACAATAAATTCTAATCTACATCTCGCTTTCCCCCTCGGCCTGCACAACCCAAAGAAATGAACATCTTTCTCTACAATGCAATCCCTAAGGTTTTTCCATTTCTCTCCAGTGCTCTAGTGCTACTGGTAAGAAAATATCCCTACTAGAAACTCCAAGGATTCTTAATTGTGGACAGTTCTATCCGAACTTCCATCAAGCTCATGCACATGGGCATCCATTCCCTTCTAGAATGATTAGTAAAATATTACATCCATTCAACAATGGCTCTTCTCTTTCTGCCATTCGTTTCCATGCTCAGCCCAATAACACACGAACTAGCAATAGTGAGTGAAGACGAAGAAGAACACAGGAGCAAGGGGAAGAAGACGAACCGTGGGAATAGCGCCCAACTAGTGGAAGAGATACCCCCAACTTCACCCAAATCCACCCTCATGCACCCATTCGTATCCATGCTCATACCAAGAGCACACGAATTCAGCAAGAATGAGGCTCCTAAAGATGAAAAAGTGAGAAGGGTGTACAATGAATGAATAAGAACAAGTGAAACCCAAACAAACCAAAGATGGGTTTATATAATTACTTGGAAATCAATAACCACATGGCCTCCCCCAAGAAGCTCATATAACCCCTTGTCTCCATAAAATCAATTATGGCTAAATAAAATAATAATAAAAATACTTAGCCCCTCAAGCCCCCTCTCTCGTGGAATCATAGCCCCTTATATATTTTGTCCTTGTTCATCTTGCAACTAACAGTGTATTTTTATTAATGTATATGAATTATTACATTTTCTAGGCACTCTGGCCCCTTTTTTACTTTACCAACTCACCAACCTAAGTCACATTATAGTTCATAAGGGTTAAAACTAGGATGTTACAATGCGCAATCCAGATAGCTTGGATATGATGCTTACGCTATTGATAATTTTTTTACGATTTAATAATGAATTCTTGAACTATTACGATGAAGCTAATAAACTCTCGATGAATCAAATTATATTAGTATAAGTATTTTTAATAAATAAAATATAAAAAAATAAATGGAAGAGATGTTTTTACTTGTATACCATCAAGCGTTAGGATATAGAAATTTTAGATTAGTATTAGACTATTAATTATTCTTGATGAAGTCAATTGGTGTTGTATGAGCGATGATTATATTTATTTAGATGTTTTATTCTTAAAATTATTTTTGCACAATTAAATCTTACCCTATGTTTATTTGAATAATGCTTTTATCTTGTGTTTGCTCATGTACTCTTGAATGTTTTCAAAAGGTATGTTACATATTGGACTTGAATTTAGAAGAATAAATTTAAAATTATGTTATGACTATCTTGATAAAATATACATTGTTGAAGTTGTTCACTTATTATTTTTTGTATACTTATGGAGATGTTACATTTCCAATAGGAAAACTCATACATTCTTCAATTATGTTACCTTAAATTCCACTTCCCATTTTTCTCTCCAACAAATTAAAATGACAGTGAACAATGATCCAATCTTTGTAGACTATCATTATATTAATTGTGCCCCAAAATAGAGGTCACAGATGGTTTAGGATCCCCAATAGAAGTCATAATTTTTTAAGGAGAAGGACCAGAGAAATCGATAGAATTTCAATTATGTCAATGCATCAAGAACTTGGAGTTATAATAATAGAGAATTTAACATATGGCATCAATGATCCAATCAAGATGGTTTTGTTAACTATCCAACAATTAATGCATAACTACATATATATGCAGAGACATACAATTGAATCCATTACACATAGAATTCTATAGGATTTTAAGCACAAGACAATATCTAGTTGAGAGAAAAAAACTACACTAGAAAAATTTCAAGAAAAAGAGAGAAGAGAGAATGACATAACACTCAGAAAGACAATATTGGTGAAGAAACAATTTGAATGTCACTTGTGTATTAATGGTTGGCATGAGTATAATACATAGACTCTCTTGGGAGAAATGCACACAAGATTGGGGTTCTTTGTCAATACACTAATTAGATTTAGTCAATTCTTAACTAATCAATACCATGGGTCAATACCATGAGTTACTAAGTGGTAAATGATAAATTTTACTCCATTAATAATAAAATAAATATGCACTCCCTAAGGAGATCATTTCTCCACATCCAATGCAAATTAGTTTCCCAATCAATTCCATATATTTAGACCTTATATAAATAGCATTTCTAAAAATAGGCAACCCCCTAAATTTTAGGAATGGATAAAAATGGATGCCCCTAGAAAAGTGGAATGTTGTGTATGTATTGATTATATGAATTCATCCATAGAGGGAATATTCCAATATTTTCCCATATAAATCCTTGTAATGTGAAAAGAATAAATAAACACATAATACTCGGGCCCTAGCTTTGAAATGATTTAGAGGATAAGTTGTTCCTCTTTCCTATAAATTACACAAGCTTTATCATGTTGAAGGAAATTATTGAAATTGGAAAAGTAGTCCTATAGGGTTTTGAAGTTGCTTGGGCTCAAAGATATGAGCTCGTTATCCAATAGATGTCCTCTTAGTTCATCATGCTTTCCAAATAATCCATCCAACTTAGTTCGTACTTTGTTGGGAGTTGAACAAGCTTCAGCATGAAAGAGAAAGTCTGGAGAGAGGGAAAAACATAGAATCACATAGGCATCATCCATTAATATATACAGGATAGTTAAAGACAACCTGGGACTTAACATAGATGCATTTCATAATCATGTTTAACATAATTCTATGCAGGAAATGAATAAATTAGTAGTAATGGAAGACACGCCAGAAATTTACATTTTATGATATCTCAGAGAATTATATTACTATAAAACAATCTAAATTTTACTCTGCCGATACTTCTAGTTACTTCCATTTTCGATGCATTCACAAGAAACCATGGCTAGCATCATTACAATTCATACACTACCGTATCTGTACATTCACATTGCATTCAATATCAATAGAAAATTATTATAACATCTAAAACAATCAAATATTCCATTACAATCTAGTACATAATTTAATACTTTTACACTATGAAATTGTCATAAAATACCATGACCGAAACGTTGAAAATCTTGTAGTGTGGCTTCAACTTGAAAGTTTTATTAAGTCCTATGTGATTCCACTTGCTAATCCTAACTTCACCGGTACCTCCCATCCAACGCTAGGGTGTTATAGCAAGATTTTCCTCACCCTATGCAAACTTTCACAGAGGGTCTTTTTCCATTTCCCTATGCATACTTGAAGTCCCTTTTCACAAATCCCAGAGCTAAAAAGGTTATTTTTCCACATATACATGCCCTACATATTATACAACATGTGTATCCGCAGGTTGCACCACTACAACCTGCGTACATCGAGTTTTGTGCCCAAAATTAAAAAATGATGTCGAGTTTCTATGTCATGTCACAATATCCATGATCCTTGGCCTTCCATATACTGGAAACGTTTTGACTATGCCCTTCAATTCCACTTGAAGGATATAAATGGGAAAAATTCGAGCTATGGAAAAGAGGAGAAGAATTCAACTTTGAGAGCAAAGTTACCCTGGAGAAATTATTCACTTCATATTGAGTTTGCATCCCTTTGTCCTTTTAAGATTAAATACATTGTTCAACCCCCAAGCTCTTCCCTACTTGATTGAGAACCTCATTGTATCTCTTATATGAGTTTGTCTTTGGTGGAGGATTGAAGTGGTGGAGGCCCAACTTGAAGGGACTTAGTTTCTCGATTCCGAACTGTGCCGACATGGAAGTTTATAATTCATTCACTTATGTTGATTACATTTTAATAGAAATTCTCTTTTCTCATCCAATTAATATCTTACGAATATTTGAATTGTTATTACATCGGCATATTTGTTATGAATGTTGATGGATTATGCTATTTAATGTGCTAACATTATATATTATCACGATATGCTTGTGTTTCTTGGTTGTTGAGTACAAGTTGCATGTGTTTCTTTGAGTCAAGTGCTCAATGGTGGACTTCATCGAACGTATGGATGAGGTAGGCCTTTTATCTTGTCTTGCTAGCATATTTGTTTATATAACATACCTGAGATTAGAATTGATTTCTGTAGTCATTTCCATCTGTTGTGGTTTACCCTTAGCCATAGAGATATTTTCCTCGTAACAAAATTGGAGACCATACTGGGGATAGAATCTTATTTTTCGGGGTTTGGAGTGTTTTTCTCCTTGTATTGCTCTCGTTTATATTGAGTTTCTTGTCGTTTGATTTCTTGACAACCTCTGTTCATTCTGAGTCTAAGTTTCTTAGCCTTCTCCTTAGCCTGGCTGTGTTTTAACACATATACGCGAGTTTTTACCTAACAGTCACGTACATACATGTGTTGTCCTTCTGCAAGAGGCATATATACGTGCTTTTCCCCTGAACAGTCATGTACATCACCCTTTGTTGCTTGGTTGCTGGGTTTGATTTTTTTTGGGTAAGTTTTGATGTTGTTGAGTTTTCTTGGGTCTCTGTTATGATTGTTAAGTGTCTGTGGAATGATAGGAAACCTTTCTTTGGTTGAATTTTTGGGTGGTGCATTTCTCATCATCCTTTTCATTTGATTGTCCTTGCATCTTGGGTTGGGTGTTTTCTTCTTGATATCCTACTTGGTTTTTCTTTGTTTACATATAGTAGAGTTTTGATATCAAGCTGATGTTCAGTCCTTGCATTTTCATTCTTTTATATTGAAAATACAAAAATATTAGGCATTTTACATTGTTGGCATTTGATCTTTTGAGTCCTTATCATTGATCTTAGTACATGTAAAGAAAGATTTCACCTTATTTGGAATTTCAGAACTAAACTGAGAATTGCATTTTGAAAAGCATATCATTTATTGGGAATTGAGGTTAGGAATTTGCATTGTATTCATATTCATTTATATTACTTGTTGAGTCATAACATCATTAGTTTCATGACCACGCCCTTTTGAGTAAGAAATGACACTAAAAGTAATGCTAACAATTTAAAATTTATTAGTAACGATTTTATTTTCTAGGGTGCACAAACTAGCATAGGATTTAGAGCCTTGGAATAGGATTCTGTGAGTAAACTTCTCCAAGGCTATTAAATCAACATATGTGTCTGACTAAGGGAGTGGAGAAATCCATTGTATAATTGGTGACATCAAGAGCCTCCGCTTACACCAGAGTTAAACATGAGGTTGTGTGAGGTTGGTTGAAGGCATATCCCCCTGATACCTTCTTAGCGTCAGATATATTTCTGGGGATTTATTCGTATATGGGGTTCTTGATAGTACCTTTACCTCTAAGAGAGGGGGTTCTTTTGAGGTTTCGATCTTTGTTAACCTGCCCATACAGTGGACTTGACTTACGACTGTTCACCTACGCATCGGTTATATCGTGCTTTCTTAGTTTCTTGACATAGGTACCACATAGGTCACTTGCAAGGGTTATTCTGCAAGTACCTTAAGTCAAATAAGTGTCTGACAACACACAATCTCTATGGAGGATTACCTCTCCAGGGAGATATGATTGATTGGTTGTTAATCCCATGAGGGCCCTTATAACTGATATTGATACCTCCGATCTTTAACAGGGAGTCTCAGGCCCCTCTTGGGCGAGGCATACCTACTTTAGGGAGGGAGGCCTCTTTTAGCCACTTTATCTTGTTTGTGTGCATATTGGCCTTTTGATTTTATTTTGTTGTTCTCTTTGATTACTAGTTGGCCTTAGGATTTGTTTTATATCTCAAGTCTTGAGTCATCGTGGAGCCAGACCAACTTCCCTGCAGGTCTCGCCGCTTGTTACAGTTACCACTGCATTTTGAGTCATTGCCTTCTAAAAGGCATAAATTTATCAAATATGGTACACACACCTCCACCTATCAGACTTGTGATCATAGAAGGATGAGTACTGAATCGAGTCAAAAATATATTGGGATTCATTCGACTCCCATACCTACTATAGTTAGCGGAGCCCCTTCGACACCTTCAACCACAATGGTTGTAGTGTCGGAGGTGCCTATCATCACCTCTGCCCATCCTATAGTGAATACTCAAACTATAGCCATGAACCCTTTTAGGTCTCTTTGTCACTCACCAGACTATAATATTCAATCCATCCCTATGGCCTATAGTCTTTTTTCTTATGGTATTCATAATTTCACATCGCAAATTTCAACCTCCATCTTAGCGGCTGGTATGAATACTAGCATTGGACTTGGGGGCACAACTCCTCCACATACTCCATTCTCGTTTGGTGGTACTCATGTCCCGCAAACGACTCCTATCGTTGGAGGCTTTCCTCCTTTTAGTGGCCTCCATTGTCCCATAACAAGTCTGCCCAGAGCTCGAGCATTTGTGAGGATCACATGAACACCTAGTTTGTCCATGTGCCCTCTCCTAGATAGATTCTACTACAGGGCTTCAAATCCTAGCCCCTCCCCCAACATCACATTTAAATCACTCATGGTGGGATAATGTTATAAAAGTGTTGTGTTTCACCAAGCTACAAGTCAAGGTGGATATGGATGTTTGTGTCTGGATAAAATTTTCTGCGATGGGAGAATGTTAGGCGGGGGAGTTAGGCCTTTTCCTAGGAGGGAGAGGACCTAGAAATGGATCACAAATAGAATTTTATCTATCATGTGTGGACCCATGACCCACCCCCTAAGATTCACCAATGCCAAAGTAAATGACATGGAGACCTAACATAAACTCTATCCATAATTTTCTGA
>ML804838.1:223162-237095 GCA_009831015.1 Picea engelmannii | reverse complement strand
ATATTATGATTCTTTAGAGGGACTGGTAAATGATATAGGTGCTTCAGTTGTTTCAAACTTACATTGGTATTCAATGTTGAAAGAAAGCAAAGTCTTGCAAGTTCCAACTGGTATCATATTGCATCATAGTATTGATACCAATGGGACCTTGGTTTATGGGTAAGGTGGATAGAGTATTAAACGATCTACGAGGGTTACATTCTTACTATGGTTTGTTCCATTCAAATTATTTGAGTCTTAAATGGATGAGGTTAGGTGCAAATCTCTAGTGATTTTAGATAAATAGTATCTGATGCAGGAGCATCCTGGTCCAAAAATAATTGTATATTTGGTTAACTTAGGGGGTCTTATGTTTTCTAAGGATTTGATTTCTAAATAGGAAATTATGTATGTTTGAGTGGTTTGAGTGAAGAATATGTGTGTGAGGTTTTATTGTAAATGTTCTTGAATATGTGAGAACATGAGAGATATCAGACTTGTAGAGATCTCATGAGGATATTAGGGATTAGGAGATCCTAGAATATGGATTTAGTTGAGTGAAAAGCGGATCAGAGAGGATCCTTAGGATTCTGTTAAGGATTTGTTGGATCTGAACCAGAAACAGATCAAAATCCCTTTTGTATATTATTGTAAGCTTTAGAGGCATAAAAAGGCGCTGGAAAGACATAAAAGAGAGGCATGGACATCGAAGATGGTCAATTGAATGGTAACCATGCCAAGAGATTGGAGAATGGCCAAAAAATGTTAATTAGGCCAATATAATGAGGACTACATTCTGTTGATTTAATCCAGACAAAGGAGGGCATGCGAGCCTATATAGTTGTATGTACAATATTTGTATATGAATGAGAAACAAATACTATGTTTGAGTATCATTGAAAAGACTCTATCTGTTTATCTGTGTATTGTATGCTTCTGTGAGGAAGAAGGGTAAGTTTGTGCATACAATGGAGATTGTGTAATTGCAGGTGTAGGTTCGTGATTGCAGGTGTAGGGTTCACGTTGTAGGGTCGAGAAGGATAACTCTGGAGAAGAGACTTGGTGCAATTATGTGTTCTAATTGAGATTAGAGAATGTATTCCATTGAGCATCGATCACGAGAAGGTTTGATGATCCTACAAGACGGTGGAGACGAGAGGTTATCGTGACCATAGTGTAAGACACAACAATCGTTATATCATCCATCGGTGACTGGTAGACATTAGATCACAACCGCGAAAGGAAGAGTAAGAAATGAACATCAATCGTTCATCATACAGCTAGGAGCGTTGCAGACCGTCGGATAGAGAGAAAAGAATAAATCGATAATCGATGAATCGTGATCATCATATCTAGAGGAATAGAGGAGGACCTTTGGATCAATGACTGATTAAGTCGTGACCATCAGATCATGATAGAGACAGATCAACGGACATGAATCATCGCAGAGCGCGAAGGCGGAATTAATGGGAGAACTACTTCACACCCTGAAATCAACCAGGATCATTGATCTCGATAGATATGCAGATCAACAGTGGACATTGATTCCATTACCAGCGAGCATATTTCACTGTGAAGATTGGGAGGAAGGTTAAAGTTCGAGTTGTTCGAAGTTCCACAATCCATTTTAGCCATCAGATATACATCGTTCATTAGCAGACAAGGAATATAGTCGAGGTCATAGCTCTCGATCGCATGAAAATAAGACAAAGGTCCTTCGGCTAGTTGAGGAGAACAGAGTTAGCACCTCTGTATTAACCAGTTGTTCACGGAGAATGGTCCTATGGAAAAAAGGACAACAACTGAAGCAGATAGAATTGTGACAGCAGTAGAATTTGATCCTACTAGTGATCGAATCAGATGAATGAAGAGAATTCGATCCTAGACACCCTATTAAGGGCTTAGAGCAACCTAAGATAATAGGGTCGTTGAACTATGGTATATGCAAGTTGGATTTGGATCTCTTCCAAGTTTCTGGGAAGAATTGGTCAGATTCATATCTGACTTGCATAAGTTGGTATCAGAGCAAAGGAATTCTCTTTGACAGGAAATTGCAGAATTGCAGAGTTACAGAGAGATAATGGGAAGGTGGAGTTCAGATTGGAAATCTGACAAGAAGATAGTGTGCATAGGAGAATGCATAAGGAGGTCAAAGATATTCTACACAGAGTAGTTCATATTTAGAGAAATATGATAGAACAAGGCAGATGAAAAGAATAATACATTAAAATGCAGAAGAATGGTGGGACAAGATCATGTAGATATCTTGAAGGCTGATATGATATCTTTTTATTCTAACTCTGGTTTTGAGTTGTTGCAGGTTAAAACAAACTGAAGGTTGATAGAAACAGACATATAGGAGGTTGTGATAGAAGAACAATTATGTTCTTGAAGAACACAGTGGCAAAGAACCTTGAAGATTCTAGTTGAAGGTTGGACAAGGAGGACAAAGTTAAGTCTTCTCGGAGGAAGTGGAGAACTGCAAAAGCCAGGAGGAGAAAAGGAGTTGCTCAAAAGGTGGTCCCAGAGACAAAAAACCAATTAGGTATTGTTGAGCACTCAACACACCCTAAAAATCCTATGTCAATTTTTTACCTTTTTTGGGTACCACTTGATCTTTGCACTGTCTGATTCAACTTCATTTTGAGAAATGTTTTGTCTTTTCTTATTATCATGACTCTCATCAGCTATTCAGGTTTGTTTGAACTTATGAAACCCCATGAATTAAAAGGACTTAACACCTGAATAAAGAATCAACAGTCAAAACACTTCACCCGACATGCTCAGATTTAGCATCGAAAGGAATCCAAAGAAGGAAAAGAGCCACAGGGGAAAACTCAGTCACCAAGCGTCAATCTCCATCGGCATCGACAAAAATAATTTTTGGTTTGTGTCAAATTATTGCATAAGGATATCGTCAATAGTCGATTCCTCTTCGACATCGGTAAAAGACAAGGGGAATAGATGTTAACAAAGAAAGAAAATATATCGTCGATAGTCGATACCCGATGCGCTTATCGGAATTAGGGAAAACCTAAAGGCATCTCAACAAAAATTCTGATCGCACTAAATCATATTCCCGATTTTTGATCCCCGATGCGTTTTCAGCATCGGGACTTTTTCGAGGAAGTTAATCCGAAGAAAACACTTGATAGGTTTATTATCAACTGTAGACCTGGGATACGTTTTTGGCACCAGAAAGCTAAGGATTGTTTTATAACGAAGAACTTAAGAAAATTCTCGACTCTGATTAATACATCTGAATTAGGTCACCGGTCTTCAACGTCGCGGGTCTTTTCTAGATTGCAAAACCATACGACCTAGTTTTACCCCGAGTCATTCTTGGTTCCCTAGGTCCGAATCACGCCTATGAGTTATCTTTTCCATGGCAGCATTGTATGGTGATATGATCGACGTCGGAGCTTTTTGCAGAAGGGCATCAACGAAAATTTTCATAACACATCCCCAATCCCCAATCCACCCACTGAGAGAGCGACACGGTGGGACGTTTTAGCGTTAGATACGATCAGATTTTGGGAATTTAAGGAACTAATTAATAACAAATCTTGCATTAGTTTCTACCTCATGCGCCAATAAAAAAAATCATTTGAAATTACCGATAGACCACATCACCCCCGCATCTCTGTCGTTAACCCACGATGAATTTAAGTTATGGCGATTTGGTGGCAGATCTGTTTAAATTTCAGTCATCACCTGAATTGAATGGTTGATGCGACATGGTAAGTTCTTCCCTAGTTTAAAGTCTCTTGAGTTGTTGTAAATGAAATCATTTTGCGCATAAGGAAATTCAAAGCATCCAAAGAATCAAGAGGAGTAATTCGAAGGGTGAAAAGATCCCGTGAGTATCAAAATAACTAGGTTTTAGCAATATTTACAGGTATGTATCCAAGTTTATGGATGTTACATGGATATAGTTCGTACATATTTTCTGGTTTTGTTCTTTACACAATCTCAAAAATATTATTTTAAGTTGCAAGAACAATGCCACCAAGAAATCCAACCACTAGATGATCGTCGAGGGTGCCGAAGATGAAAAAATCAGTGGTATGTAGGGGCTCCTCTCTAGGGGTTGCAAAACAATTGGAATACATGCAGAGACCAAAACCTATCATGAAGACATCGATGAAGAAGGTTTTCATCCACCTTCTGACCTTTGGAGATACAGAGGCAAGCCCAGGGTCCAAGACGACACTCCCACATTGGGGAGAGCTCTTTAAAAAGATCAGCCAGGAGGAATACCTGGAATATATCCCACATAGTGATCCAGATGTGAGAGTGCTCAACGACAAGGTGTTTCCGAACATCCGACGATCATACCTGCATATGGTGGCAAGTAGAACCCTCGTTTTCCCCTGTATAGAACTCCTGAAGTGGCTCATCGACCACACAGACACACTAAAGTGTTTAATCAATGATGACAATGGGGGGTGTGTTGGGGTGTTCTTTTCGGTAGAGGTCCATAAATACTACAAACTCCGAGACCCCGAAGAGTGATTGAATATAGATTTTGTTGTGAAGTTCTATGAGTGCCATGACACCAATCGGGTGATGGCCTCATGGTGGAGGGAAGATAAGAAATACACCAATCAGAGCATTGGTTGGTACCATACGGCCAAGTTAAGAGAGACATATACCTATTTGATGGCTCTCATCTGTCGATTATATGGAGAGAAGGACTGCTCCATATTTTCAGAGGCATGGATTCCCTTAGCTTATACAGTGGAAATATCCGGGAGTGGTTTAAACTGGGGAGCGATAATTTCTAAACAACTGAGCATCTGCATACAACAAGCTCAGACGTCAAAGGAAGGAGAGACACTTGCTTTCTACATGGCATTGTATCTTCTTGGCATCATGTGCGCCAGAAACATCTTCATCAGCATGGATCTGAGCTGGCATGTCGCAGAACTCCTGGTCCACGTCTATTTCTGTGTGCTATGGGAGAACAAGTATAAAAAATATTACTCTCTCATTTGCGATGAATTCATCACAGGAATTTATTTCATTCTTTTTAAGAAAGAATGTCGGATACTATTAGCTGCGGCCAAGAAGATGATATCAAAGGTAGGCCACTGGTACTTGGACAAACGTGACACCTACCTCAGGGTGTTCAGGGCCACCGGAGAACCACATATATTACCAGTTCATATCTGAGACCGGATTGTAGTAGGATAATTATGCTACCATACCATCCTGCAAGGCTACAATGCCACCCTGTTCAGTGACACGAAGCTGGAATTCATCCCCTATGGTTTCCATGTAGGTTTCTACTTGGTTAAAGACATAGCTCAAGCTAAACAAGAAGGGTTGAGCTAGATTAAGTTCAGGTTCCAGACAGGCCGATTTTGCAAGCATGATCTAAAGGGCATGGTCTTGCAACGCGCTTCACAAGTGGCTTCCTACTGGTCGTACACCCATGACAAATTTGAAGATGAAGTCTTCACGGAAAATGCTCAGGATTGGGATGAGGTGGTAGCAAGGATGGTCGACCCCAAAATGACCAAGTTCAGGGCCATGAGCCTAGATGAACAAGAAAAAACCATAGATCAATCAGCTCAAGAGGCCCTTATATCCAAAGAAGAAATCAAAGCGGCAGAAGAAAAAGAGGTTCCCCTGGTGGCCCTAGTGCAAGACAGAGATTTCTCTATGACACGGGATGCATGGGAAAGGGGGTTTCTCATGATATAACAAGAGAAGCGAGTAATTGATCAGCTTCAAGATGACCCGAACCTCATAGGAATGATGGGGTCCCCAGTCCAAAAACCAGATGAAAGTCGGGTAGGTCCAAGAAGCCCTGAGCAAACAAAAATTGATGAAATCGTCCGGTTAGATAACCCTGAAATTACAACGCCATAGGTCGGATCACCTGGGGATGTTTCAACTCAGCCAGAGATAGTAGGAACATCAGGGAGAACAAGTACACCAAACCCCCTCTGGGAATTGATAAACATATATGATGATGAAAAAAGTCTGGAGGTTTCCCTGGTGACTCTTGTGCCGGTCACAAAGGAAAAGGAGCTAGAGAAGGCATCTTCTCCAGCTCCCGACGCTCAAATTCGGGACCTTCCATAGAATGAACAAGAGTTCAAAAGTGTCATAGACACTAAGCTTCCTGATGCACCAGAAACCCAAGCATATAGTCCAAAGGACGAACTAGGGTTAGGCGAACAAAAGAAGAAGCTCCACAACAGGAAATCAGAATCTCAATGAAATATTATCAAGTAAGTATTGAGCCTACCCCCGATGCTTCAATTTCAACTAGTACTCAACCTCCCAATGTGAAACAAATAGAGCTCGGACCTTCAGAACACATGGAGGAGGTTCAAGAACCCAGTCTTGAACAAATATACACCATCGGGAGCCTGGGAAATTTTCTCACCTGGGGAGATAAGAAAATCCCTGAACCTGTGGATGAAGTCGCTGACATACATGCCATCGCTTATGACCAGAAAAGGAAATCTATCATGCAGAGAACCACCAAGAAGAATATAATCACTCTAGATTGCTCCATCCTCATCACCACGGAGGAAAAACTGATCAACACAGAGCATGCCAAGACATCCAAACTTATCGACGCAGGGATGGAAATCACAGATGCCACCCTGGACAGAGAGAAAAGGGATGAAGAGGAGTTGGATTCTACTCTGAAGGAATTGGAACATTTGCACCACTTGGTGAAATATTACGAGGACACCACATAGGCTGCGGTGTTCCTTGTTAGCGACATTACTTGTCTTCGGTATCGGGATATTCAGGTCTGTAGGTTGCACGAGGAGTGCCCAAGTGCAGTGCATAGAAGAAGTCATGTTCGGACTTAAAATCACGCAAGGGGAAAAATTATAGTGTCAACGGTCCTGATCCATCCATATGAGTAGATCAACGGTTGGCGGGAAGTCGCAGATAGAGAATATGCACCGAGGATAGCGCAATGGATAGTGCCCACATCATGTGCGAGCATGGATAGCAGTCGTTCATCCAAAGGGCACATGGCGCGAGATCTGGTTAGGTCAGCTTTTCGGCAGTCGTGAGTTCAAAGGGTGAAGGTTTTCTGTCATTATACATCTCGAAGCCCCGAACCCCAAAGTCCGATAGCGCCTGAAATCGGTCTCACAGCATCATCGGGTGAGTTCAGAGACGTCAGATCTAGGAGGACGTGCGGTGCCAACTCAAGCCATCTCGGCGTTTCGCTCATCGTGGTTTCGAGGGACAGGGATCAGCCCCTTCCTATTCACGAACGCCGAAAGATCCTTTGTGAGTAAGCATAGGGTCACAGCCCGTGGCCACCTGGGAAAGAAAAGAGCTGTGCAAAAGGAGCCAAAGGCGTCGGGGCTAGCCATCGAAAGGATCGTCGTGATCTCCATGCGCCATCTGATGCGACTTCGATCTTGTTCCTCACTGGAGAATTAAATGAAGGCGAACAGAGGTAGTTGAAACCTCAGCTCACTTATTGAATGGGAGGTATGGAGGTTCCGACAGACAGTCTGCCCGAGACGGTCCTGTACACTAATTTTCTCTAAAAGGGTCATGGTCGGTCCTCATCTGACCAGAGAAATTCTGCACACGCCATGTTTTCCTTTAATGTTGCTGCTATCTCCCTTGTAGGAGCCATGTGCAGTTAAGGTGGCGTCTGACAAAGAATAGTCATCCGAATTTGGCCGAGGGGACACCAAGTCTTGGGTGCACGATCGGCCAGAGTCTGCATGTGCAGACTGTCAGAAGACATGCAGACGCAATGTTTTTAATGCAACGTCTTGTTTTTGCTGTTATTGTTGTTTTTGAGTATATGTAGGCGTTTTCGCCATTTTTGTAAGGATCGATGGTTGAGCAAGGATCCCGATTGTAAAGTTTTGATGAAGTGTTGGTCGCTCTGGTTAATATATAAGGCATTGGAGACTTCTTACTTTATGGATGTCAGCACCTTTTCCATCTCTTGTATACAGTGTTAGAACAACTCGGAATTGGAGGATCCAGTCGATTTGTAGCTGTTATAGGATGATGTAGGTTGGATCACTGTAGCAGTTACATTGTTTCTAATCGGTTCCTGTTATTTTCGTAGCGCTGAACGACTTGGAATTGGAGGATCCAGTCGAGTCACTCTTCAGATCCTTGAAGCTCCGGACCAAGAGGATATTGGCTTCTGAGTTTTTCTTCTTCAAGCTTCCGAAGGCCTGTTGCCCGAGGCAGTCTTGCTCACCCTTCTCACAAGTCTTCCATCTACCACCCTTTAATCAACTTACTGACGGAAGTTGGATCAAGACCTCCCTTTCTTTCTACATACCAGGCCTAGTTTCCTGAGTTAAAGCTATATCTTCTTGAGTCTTTACCCATTCGATCACCCCATTAAACAAATCGTGACAATAAAACTGATGGGCGTCGGGCTCTGCTCCTGCAAGAAATCTAGGGGTGACTTTCGACGCTAACATTTCTGGCACCGTTTCCGGGGACGAAGTTGAAAATATTCCCTGGGATTGAATGAAATCGAGCTTCTGATTCTGAAGGTGCATTAGACATCAGAACCATTGAATATTTCACTTGCACCTGGCGACTCCTCTGAGGTCATTCCACCTGGTAACTCCTTTGTTGCAGTGCCTCTGGCTACACCTGGTAGCTCTTGGGAGACACGAAGCTCAGTTATGGTCTTTGATGGTGAACGAGGACCGGACACACTCATTCTACATAGCATTCACCTGGCGACTCCACATTTAAAGACTCCACTGGAAGGGATTCTGTTGACAGAAGGAAGTCCATGTCGAAGGGAAAGACTAGGTATCAGTTTATGAGCTTACTGCATGAAGTTTTGTATTTCCTTGTCAGCTCATTCTTCTCTTTCCCTTCATTTATAGARAAWWWWTTCCTCTCCTTTGTACATTCTGATGTCCTTGAGCCTCCCCTTATCCACTCAGAAGAAGAAAGCATACCCTCTTCTTGTGTTGCAGATATTGATCTTGTGCCTTCACCTCTGCCTATCCATGAAGATGAGATCTGTATCACACCTCCTCTTGGAATTGAGTGCCCTTGTAGTCCTGAGGAGGTTGAGGATAATTCATGGTCTTCCCAGACCTCGTTACCCCCTATTTTTCCTACTAAGCCTCCCCAGCCTCTTATTGAATCCCATGATCAGCCCACTTCTTTTCAAATCAAAATCAGAAATAAATTGTTTAAACCTCTGAGGCTGCCATATCACCTTAATCCTTATCCTCATGATTTCTTCGAGTATCTTCCTCGATTTTCTGGGGAAGGTCATGTTATAGATGAGAGGCATATGGAGGCCTTTGAGATCCTTATTGATCAATTTGAGATCCTTCATGAAGATGTTGTCATGAGGATGTTCTCACACTCCCTGTCTGGAGATGTTGCAGTGTGGTTTAGGTGTCTGGAGGTCGGTTCTATTGGTTCCTAGACTGAACTATACCATACATTTTTAAAAGGTTGGGGTGAGAACAAGTCCCTCGATCAATATTGGTCCGAGTTTAATTCCTTGAGGAGAGGGGAAGATGAAGCCTTGGTTGTTTTCAAAAAAAGATTTTTCAGTGTTTATCATAGCATGCCTGTAGAGATCAGACCCACAGGGACTTCTGCTATGGTGTACTATATCATGGCTCAGCATCTAGAGCTAGTCTTCCTCCTGAGAGAGAGGAAATCCTCATCATTGATACATCTGTTTGAGGATGCTATAGAGGTTGAGGAAAACATCAGGGCTAGCAGGTGGACTCGTAAGTAGGCAAATTTGCATATACAGGAGGAAGAAGACTGCCAGTCTGTTTCAGAATCTAAGCAAGGATATAGCAATTATGGATCAAATCTGGAACAAGAACCAAGAAATAGTCATTATGACCTAAATCCTACTGCTCCTTTATTTCAATATCATCTTTCTGGGGTAAAATATACAGTTGTAGAAGATCCAGAGTGGTTTTCCCATGAGGGGGAGGGACATTCTTTTGTGAGTAGAGAGTTTTTTGCAGAAGAACATCCTGGTCTTCTGAAGCGGCTAGGATTCTATCATACTCCCCATGATCCTGTGGCCATATGCATGGAGTCCTACATTTCATATTTCTTGAAATGTTCTAATAACATTAGTACACCAATACTCACAAGTGAGTATTGTGTTATGAAATATTTCCAAGACCACATTATAGAGCATGTTACTTTATTAATTAAGGAAAGGCCATGGGTGGAAATCAGCTCTACTAGGCTTGCAAGAAGCACAGAGCAGCATAAAGAGGAAGGGATTAATAGACAACTCATCTCCTATCTAGAGCTTGTTTGTGGGCAGGTGTCATATGGCATTGGCCAACCTGCATCTGTCCTCCGTCCACTTGTGCACTCTGAAGACATCATGCCACATGTGAACAACCATTGAGGACAAGAGATGTTTTCTGACCAACTAAACTCCCATGGCATTAGATATGGTGACCCTGTGGGGTCTTATATGGAGTTTTTCTTTCCAAAGGCTTTGGAGCCTATAAATTTATTCCCCTTCTCAACATTTGGGGGTATGGACAACATGGTTAACCTCATCTTCATCTACCTATCATACCTCCCTAGCATTTTATGGAGCATCTGCGGTAAAGAGAAGGGACGAATCACCAAGCAGTATGGGTGGATATGGTGGAAATTTGCTTTCACCTAGCCCATGTATATACAGTTTTACTAGTTTAGGACTATACATAAATAAGATCCCTTGAGCATGTATGTTTATTTTGTTTTGCTTTTACTTTTACTTTTTGGCCTTTATTTTCGGCAAGGTGTTTCGAGCTTGACTCCATAGCCCAACAGTAGGCAACTGGAACTGCAAAATGAGTCCTTAGAGCATCACAGGGATGACTATATCCCCCATGGAGCCTAATGTTAGCGACATTACTTGTCTTCGGTATCGGGATATTCAGGTCTGCAGGTTGCACGAGGAGCGCCCAAGCGCAGTGCATAGAAGAAGTCATGTTCGGACTTAAAATCAAGCGAGCGGGAAAAATTATAGTGTCAGTGGTCCTGATCCATCCATATGAATAGATCAACAGTTGGTGGGAAGTCGCAGATAGAGAAGATGCATCGAGGATAGTGCAATGGATAGCGCCCACATCATGTGCGGGCATGGATAGCAGTCGTTCATCCAAAGGACATGTGGCACGAGATCTGGTCACGTCGGCTTTTCGGCAGTCACGAGTTCAAAGGGTGAAGGTTTTCTGTTGTTATACATCTCAAAGCCTCGAACCCCGAAGTGCCGATAGCACCTTAAATCGGGCTCACAGCATCATCGGGTGAGTTCAGAGCCGTCAAATCTAGGAGGACGCGCGACGCCAACTCAAGCCATCTCGGTGTTTTTCTCATCGCAGTTTCGAGGGATGGGGATCAGCCCCTTCCTGTTCATGAACTTCGAAAGCTCCTTTGTGAGTAAGCACAGGGTCACAGCGCGTGGCCACCTGGGAAAGAAAAGAGTTGTGCAAAAGGAGCCAAAGGAGTCGGGGCTAGCCGCCGAAAGGATCGTCGTGATATCCATGCGCCATCTGATGCGACTTCGATCCTGGTCCTCACTGGAGAATTAAATGAAGGTGAAAAGAGGTATTTGAAACCTCAGCTCACTTATTGAATGCGAGGTATGGAGGTTTCGGCAGACACTCTGCCCGAGACGGTCTTGTACACTAATTTTCTCCAAAAGGGTCATGGTCGGTCCTCATCTGACCAGAGAAATTTTGCGCATGCCATGTTGGCCTTTAATGTTGTTGTTGTCTCCCTTGTAGGAGCCATGTGCAGTTAAGGTGGCGTCTGACAAAGAATAGCTGTCCGAATTTGGCCGAGGGGACACCAAGTCTTGGGTGCACGATCGGCCAGAGTCTGCATGCGCAAACTGTCAGAAGACATGCAGATGCAATGTTTTTAATGCAGCGTCTTTTTTTTGCTGTTGTTGTTGTTTTTGAGTCTATGTAGGCGTTTTCACCATTTTTGTAAGGATCGATGGTTGAGCAAGGCTCCCGATTGTAAAGTTTTGATGAAGCGTTGGTCGCTCTGGTTAATATATAAGGCATTGGAGACTTCTTACTTTATGGATGTCGGCCCCTTTTCCATCTCTTGTATACTGTGTTAGAACAACTCGAAATTGGAGGATCCAGTCGAGTTGTAGTTGTTATAGGATGATGTAGGTTGGATCACTGTAGCAGTTACATTGTTTCTAATCGATTCCTGTTATTTTCGTAGCGCTAAACGACTTGGAATTGGAGGATCCAGTCAAGTCACTCTTCAGCTCCTTGAAGCTCCGGACTAAGAGAATATTGGCTTCTGATTTTTTCTTCTTCAATATTCTGAAGACCTGTTGCCCGAGGCAGTCTTTCTCAACCTTCTCACAAGTCTTCCATCTACCACCCTTTAATCAACTTACTGACGGAAGTTGGATCAAGACCTCCCTTGCTTTCTACATACCAGGCCCAGTTTCTTGAGTTAAAGTTATATCTTCTTGAGTCTTTACCCATTCGATCACCCCATTAAACAAATCATGACAATAAAAACTGATGGGCGTCGGGCTCTGCTCCTGCAAGCAATCTAGGGGTGACTTCCGATGCTAACATTCCTGAGAAGCGAATTCAATGAGGCCTAGAGAAAATTTACAAATGAACGACACCTATTCACTGTAAGGATAGTTGAGCTTCAAGAAGACACCCTCATGGCATTGGAAATGTGCAAGGATATGGAGAGGTCGTACGATAAATCACAACAATCCATGGAAAGTATTGACTATATAAGCATGGTGCAACAGGGTCAAGACACTGAAGAGCTCGGCATCCAGGTGCTAAGGGAAAGAAACATCGATCGCATAAGGAAATCAGTCGAATATTGGGTTAAAATGGATCAGGAACCTCATCGGAAAATCCAAGAGAAATGGGTCAAGTGTGAGAAGAGTTGGGCCAAGATCAACCGGGTAATGAGAGACATCGGCCTCCCTGAATTCGACACACCTGATGACTTTGTCAATTTGTGCGACATAGTCAAATTGCATGCCAAACAAGACTCATCGTGGGCTGAGGAAATAGAAAAGGTGCCAGACATGGCAACATGAAAGGTGCAGCAGTTCATGGAGCACCCGATCAAATCTCGATCCATGTTGCAGCAGTTAAGTGCGAGAATAGTCAAGTATCGGGCATAGGTAGTAGAGATAAGAGATATTCTTTCGGCCCCAATGGAACAACATAGATTTTCGTATGCTAACACATGTGAGGATCTCTTCGTAAAGTGGTCGGAGTACGAGAAGAGTCATCCACTCAAGTGANATCATTTGAATCTTTGAAGACTGATAGAAGAAAGCACCATGTGGCGAGATTTGTTTTACTTAGCTACACTTTAATAGTTATTTTTAGTTAAGAGTATTTTATAAATAGGAGGATTGACCTGTTAGAAAGGGTCGATGGTTGTTGCAAAGACCCTCATTTTTGGATTTGTAAAGAACTATTTCGAAGCTTCCTTAATTGAGAAGTCTTGTTTAGGACCATAGCCAAGTTTGTGTTTTTATCAAAAGCGTGTATGATTGGATATGAAGAGGAACTATTTCTCATTTGTATCACATGAATGGATGTTGTAATGAGTAATAACTTCTGAAACTCTTGATAAGTTATCTGATACAATGTTTTATAGTTCTTGTCTTTAATGATGAAAAATAAATCGTTGTGTTAATATGTGATTGATGATTAGAGTTAAGGAAACTATTTTTCTTGCCATCATTTATCGCATGCATGTTTTTTTCTGATAAATTGTATCTCAGTAAATAGTTGGAACACCATCAAGTTAATTTATTAGTACTAGGCCTGTGGTAGAGAATCATTGTCTGCATGCTAGAGTGAAAGTGTTATCCCAAGCTCAACCTTCTCCGGTAGTTAAGTTTTCCCATATCGTTACCCAATTGGTTTATACCGGCTCTTATCTTGTATCAGTCCCACCTATAAGAGAAAAT